>PVKN010005592.1:0-30413 GCA_004027915.1 Capromys pilorides | reverse complement strand
CTTTCATGGTTGTATTGACTTCAGGGAGGAACCAGAGGTCACACAGTACCAGATCCGCTGAGTGAAGTGGATGAGAACACACCCTAGTGGTTTTAGAAACCTGTCTCTCTACTGGGTGGCACCTGGCAGCAGCATTCGCTGTACTTTTTATCAGACCTCATGAAGACATTTACAGAACAGGACTTCCAGAATGGCTTTAGAAAGTCACAAGAATGATGGACTAAGGGTGTTGGAAGCAAAGGGAGCATCTTGAGGGAGATTAATGGCAATGAGTCCTTTACTGTAATAGATTTTAACTGACATGCTCAGTGATATTTTGATCACATTTTATATGATGCACAAATAAGGCTTTTGACATCAAGCACACAGGTAGAGTTTAGGGATAGTATTTATTGGTCTAGAACCCTGGTAACTCATGAGAGACCTGCTGTTGCCACACCTTCTCTCTCTGAAGCCTGTCCTCGTTTCCTGGGGGCTTCTCCACCCTATCCAACCTTGAACTTTCTGGCGTGCTATCTTTCTTCTAGAAGCAAGTTTTGGCTTCAGCACAGAGAATTCCACGTAAACCAGGACTTCCCTGTGAGGCCCCTGCTCACTGCATGTCTTCGTTGCCTTTGTACAGCTGCCTGACACTGTGCTAAGGGTGAGCAAAGTCTTCTGGGAATGCACAGAGGGAGGAGGCCATGGCTTCTGGTGTGTGCCTAAGGGCAGTGCTGAGCCGCTAAGTTTGAAGACAGCAGAAATGTTTGGGCAGCACCAGGCAAAAGGAGCAGTCTCCATGTGAATGGGCACAGGGACTTTGGAGAAGGTGAAATTGTCCTGCATGGCCAGGTCTCCAGGGCAAAGCAGGAAGCAGTGTGGCCACAAGCCCAGTGGAGATCACACCTCCTTTCTACAGAATATTACACCTCCTTCGATGGGCTGCAGGCTGTAGTCTGACCACCCAGCCTCCCCCAGCGCCTCCCAGCAGTCTAAGAGAAGAGTCAGAGCCACTCATCCTGGGTTGCCATCCTCGCCAGCCACCAACTGTGTGAACTTGGGCAAGTTTCTTCAGTTCTCTAAGACTCAACATCTCCCTCTGCAAAGTGGGTACAATGGGAGTGAAGTGTACCAGGGCAATGAACCCTGTAGTGGGGCTGTAGTGAGCATAAGAGGACACGATGTGCATCACAAGCTTCGCTCCAGGCCTGGCTCACAGTAGGAGCACTTGTTCCATGATCTAGGGTCATCCCTCTGCCCTAAACCAAAGACCTGGGAGCAGCTGGGAGGATGGCCAGCAACTCTCTCCAGAGAAAGGCTTGGGGAGAAAGGAGGACAAGACAGCAGTGGGTAGAGCTCTTCTCCGTCCCTTACAAGGAAAAAGAAGAACAGGACAATGAAGAAGGCGGTCTGCCTGCAGCCAGACCAGCAGCGAGGGGGAAGGTGGGAACGCTGAGCTGCCTGGAAAATAACTGTGCAGATGGAGGGAGAAGATCACTCCTTTGCAGGGAGTGCTGAAATCCAATCCATTTGGTTCTCGGTTGGTGAGAGTAGAACTCTTAAGTCAGCCAATTAGCCAGATCTGGGCACCAAACCCTGCGGAGGGAGCCAGCAGTGGCAGACTCAGCGGGGCTCAGGTCGGAGCCTCCTGCAGCACTGATGGCCAGACAGACAGGCCTGAGCCTGAAGCTGTCCCTTTCTGCCCCTAACAACGTTTCTGCATCAGCTGGTCCTCTTGAATACCAAACTCCAAAGGGAAAGAGCACCACCCGACTGGCCTAGCACCGCCGGCACCTATCCTAGGAACTCAGTCTTGCCTTTCACATCAGACTTCGCTTCACCTCTCACAGAGAGCAACTGATCCCTCCAGCTAGTGTCACTCCACAGGGAATGGAGTACTAAAAGAACTAGAAGTTCTTCTCCAGCAAGTAGAGAAAAAGAATCTCATTTTACTTGTCCAGAAAGTATTTCCTCTAAAGCTAGGTGGGCCACCATTTCCGGTACTCCTTGGTACTGTCAGTACCTGACTCCTGCCTCTTCTGGACAAAATGAACAACTTCCCTTATTTCTATTCCTAAAAGCAAAGCTTTACAGTAAGAAAGAGCAATGGATTAAGCTGGAAAATCTGAGCTTCAGGAGTAATTCAGCCACTTACAGGCTATGTGACCTAAGGTAAGTCACTTAACTTCTCAGAACCTGGTCACCTTTGTCCATAAGTGAGGCTGCCAGGAAGCTTAGGGGAAATGATATCTTCAGACTCTGGCTGCCATCTCCGAAGTGCACGCTGTGGGGTTCTCACTGCCATGTTCCAGAACAGCCTGGCCCTCCCCTTTACAGAACTGGCTTGATGATTTGGTAGCATGTGTGATTGATTAGGGTTTTGGTGGCAGGATTTAGGAGGAAATATAAAATAATAAGAAAAAAACATACACCAACCAGGGTAATTATTTCCAAAAAGTCTGTGTTGTTCCCACTGCCAAAGGGCCAAAAAGCCCAGGCGTGACAGCTCAGAGGAGAGACGAGTGTTTCAAGAGACCCAGAGCCTGAGACATAAGAACACACAAAAACAGGATCAGAGGGTGTGTGGGGAACTGAAAGGGCCACTTTGTATTCAAGTTGAACAGATGGCCTTTTTGACAATACATAGTTGTTCTACCATCCTCCCAGCTCCCAGGCCCTGAGACACCAAACCAAGACAATTGGTCCATCAGGAAAAAGGCCATTGTGTGCTTCTTAGCGTGATTTATGTGGTGGGGCGGGGCCTGACCATGTGTCCCATAATTATGACTCTCAGATGCAATTGCGATAGCTTGTTCCTCATCTTGAACAGCTGGGATGGCCCAGGGTACTGCAGCGCAGCGGCCACCAGGTCATATTTCATCTTCATGAGCCAGTGGAGCCAAATTAAAAGTTGCATCGATTCACGAGGCAGAGCAGCAGTGGCAGTGTGGCTCACCACAGTTGCTGGGCAGACCAGTCTGGTGGGAGAGCATGGCCACCTCTCCACCCACTAGCAGGTCTGGGACCTTGATGGGAAGGCACGGTTCACTCACACACCATCAGGACAAACTGGGAGGAAAAGTGCTGTCCCCAGGACTGGCTGCTGTGGTCTGGTTCTCCTGCTCTCTGGGGCCAGAGTGCCTGTGCTCTAAACCTGTCTGCTACACAGAAGCAGGTCACCAGGCCCAGGGCAGACAAGCTTGCTGCCTTCCCAGACATGCGATGCTCCTGGGTCTCGCATTCCCCTTAATGTCATTTTATAAGAGAACCAAATGAAATCAAAGTGCGGCTTGCTGTCTCTGCAGACCCAGCTGCTCAGCTGCTCAGATTCACCCTGTGGGCCAAGCCCTGGTGGGTAGAGATGCTGTGAATCGCTTGTCCTTTTCCAGGCAGGATCTGTCTCCCTGCTGGGCAGGGGCATCAGCCTGAGCACCAACGGAGCCATCTTATGCCCTACCAGACAATTGTACCAATGTGCCTGACCTTTCCTACATGCAAGATAAGAAGCACACTCTCTTCTAGGGCACCGTTTCGGGTGTTCAGCTGGCCACAGCAGCTGAGCAAACTCACATGGGTACAAAACCCTTTTCTACAGACACTGAGGTCTTATACAATGCAGAGCGAGTCCATGGCTAGGGGCTTCTCTGGCCTGACTCATCTTTCCAGCCTCTCTAACCTCTTTCTCCATGTGAACAACTCCATCATGTAGACCCCTCTTACACATGAACCATGTTTCTCAGTTCTGTAGCTGTGGGCCTCCCTTCCCCTAGGTCTTAGTAGTTAAAAAAGATATAACAACTGCCTGACCCTGAGTTTTAGCTGGGACCATGGCAGGAAACAAGTGGGCTGGGCTCTCAGGCCTGGCCCTTGGTAGGTAGTCCTGTCACCTCGAAGCAAGAGGCTCTCAGCAAGAGTTGCTAAGCCACACCTAGTCCTGCTCCCTGACCCTTAGGAGCCCCATAGAAAGGAAACAAAGTCCACTGACAGATCAGAGGTCCAGCTCCCTGTCAGACTGCCCAGCACAGTATGGAGAGGCAGCACAGGAATGCGACCAGGCTGGGCACTTGACACCCCAACTCCAGGGACATAGCATTGGTCCCTAGCTCAGGCCAGGCCAGAAGCAGGTCCAAGAGGAAGGCCCCAAATCTCACAACCACCAAGGGAGTAAGACCAGGTTTAGCATGAGGCCAGGAGGGGGAGCAGGGAAGGGCATTGTCTCTTTTCATCCCAGAGCCTGACCTTCACATGCCCACCAGCCCAGCCACCCTCTAGGACAAGGCAACTTTACCCTGTAGGTGATGAGTTGAGGGGCTCCTACCAGCTCCCTACCTGCTTCATGCCCCCACTGCCTGCTATCTTATCCTGTAGAACTGCTCCTGAGCACATGGTACTCTCTCAAAGGCCACCCATGGCTCCCCACTTCATCTATGATGAAATTAATAAAGCACTCACTGCCTGCGTCCTACACACTGGGCCTTCCTTCCTCCTTCCTCCCTAGGTGTGGCCACGCTGGCCTCTGCCAGCCCTGTGTGTGCCAAGCTCTTCCCGTCCCAGGAGCTCTTGCGTGCTGTTCCATCTACCTGCCAGGCCTTCTCTCAAGTCCTGGGCTGGCTTGTTCCCTTCCAGCCTGTAGGTCTCAGCTATGTCCTTCCCCAGCTGCACCCCTACATGGAGCAATCTAGATGCAATGTCCTCTAAAGGCATTTGCTCTGTTCCTGCAAACCTCTCCCAGGGTGCGATCACATGTGTGCTGGTGTTGATTTATTTAATGCTCACTCCCTACTAGGACTGGAATCTTGAGGAGAACAGAAACCATGCCCATCTGGTTCTCCAAAGTATCCCCAAGTTCCTAGCACAGAGCCTGCCACCAGAAGGATGCCCTCAGAATCCAATGAATGAACAAATGAATGTGTCCAGATGAAGAATGAGCGAGTGAACGGATGGAAATGTCTTCGGGCAACACAGGTTACGGCATTGTTCTCCAGCAGGGTGACTTCTCCCAGTGTCCCGCTGCCCCCAGGGTGAGTGCCTAGATGCATTCGCTTCTTTTTCCTTGGAGAGAACAAGCTTCTGAACCTTCTGCATCAGGAACTTCCTGTTGCTCATGCCCGCTGGGCTTCTCACACCAGTGCTTCTCCTGTAGCTGGTCCACACGCACTCTCAGGACCACTCCCTTAAGATGACCCTCAGCCCACCATCTTGGTCCTCCGATTTGGCTCCAGTTGAGGTTACTGTGTGGTAGGGGATGCCCCAGAAAGGGTTAAGTTGCCAGAAGCAGAGTCCCGCCCTTGGGCTTACTCAGCCAATCAGAGTCTGTCCTGATGAGGTAAAGCTTCTATCCTGGGTAGCATGGGTGGAGTTGGCCGGCCCCATCTCCTGCTGGAGAGAGCCGTAAGGGTGGAGTTTCTGTGGAACCAGACAGAACTGGAATTAGCTTGCTGTCTACTCAGGCAAGGGCTGCCTGACTCCGAGACCTGCCTGTTCCTTTTTAAGGCACTCAGTACCTGGTATCATCCCTGAGGCCCATCTCTAGCTGTCATAGAGGAGATGACAAAGTGCCACACACCTCAGCACCACGTCTAGGAGAAGTCTCACAGCCAGGGCAGACCCAGGAGGCCTCAGTTTCCCTGCATGGGCCCTGGCATCCAGCAGGTAGCTGTCAGGAAGTGGCATGGAGCAGTCGTCACGTGTGCTCAGAGCACCAGCATCAACTTCCATAAATAGGGACACCAGATGACTCTTCCTCTACAGACATCACTTACAACGCAGTGACAGAATGAGAGCGGCAGCTAGCTCCCAGAGGTCTTCTCGTGCACCACTCTGCCCAGCACATTACAAGCACAATCCTCACAAGAGCCCTCTTCATCCATCCACTTTACTGACGAAGCGCTCAAGTCTCAGGCAGACCAGGCGGCTCTCCCGAGGACATGCCACTACTATGTCGTTTAGAACCAACTGTGGCCGTATTTGTCTCCACCACCATCCTGTGGTCTCCAAAGCACAGTGTGACAGATTCCTCTGCATGTCTTTACCACTGGCCCAAGGAACCCAGAGCCCATCCAGAGAATGGGGCCTGCCCTGCTGCACTGCACCCCACCCTGTTCCCACCTGAGGGGTGGGAGCTCAGAAGGCTTCCTGAGCCCAGCCCAACCTGTGTACATGGGGTTACATGGCAGGAGTCTCACCCTGTAGATCATGAATGACACCCAAGACTCCACGCCAGGCCTTAGATGGGCAGGCATGACCTTTAACACTTGGATCTGCACCCTGATGCCTTTATCATCTCACCCTATTAGGAGAATTTTTTAAGAATAAGGATCAGGTATCATTCATCCATGTGACCCCACAGGACCTAAACCAGTTTGGGGCACAGAGAATGCATTCTTTGTGTATATTTGATTGGATAACCAAAATAATATACACCCGCCTCTCTCCGTACCAAGGATTGAACTCAGGACCCTGCACTTGCCAGGCAAGCATTTATTCTACTGAGCTATCTCACTGGCCCACACCTGCCTTTATCAGCTTGAAACCTCATTAGCCACAGAGGGACCAACTCTGAGTTGATTTCAATGAGAAGCTTTCTAGAAGTGCTGGGAGTTTAGTACAGGGAGCAGGGTCTGAGTTATCCAGGCTGAAAATGCAAAGTGAATGCCTCCAGGGACTGGTAACTCAAAGCAAAAAAGAGGCAGAGCTTTGAAGGGGAAGAAAGGGTGTTAAGCAGAAGGCCAGCTGCAATGGAAGAGGTAGCCAGTCATTTATTTCTAAAGAAAAGTCACCCCTACCTATAGTGCTCATGAAAAATGAATGGGAGAAAAGCAACAGAGCCCCCAGCAAGGCCTGCTGAGTGGCTCCACCTGCTTCACAAGTCTATTCAGCCACACTGCCAAACCACAGGCCGCTGGTAGACACGGCCTATGCCTGCCCCAACCCCTACCCCATCTCAAAGGCAGCACATGTCACTAAAGTCAAGTTATGCACAACTCACCAGGGTATACTTCCCTGATGGAGACCAGATGGCTCCAGGCTCTCAGCTTTCATAATCCCTTAGCTTGAAAAGTCAGAAACAGCGACTTGACCAGAGAGTTAATGGGACAAACAGAAGCTACGGCAGGAAGTGCTTGCCAAAGATCACAGAATGGCTGGTGCACCAGGGACCCCCCACTCTGGGGCTCTATGAGCCCATCTTTCTCTATTCACTCCATCCTTCCTAACAACCATCTATGTCATTCAAGAAAAAGGCATTTTTTTAGTTCGTAAATTTAGGAAGAGTTTTCCCATACTCAAGATGGTATAGAATGACCCATCTCGAGGATTAGTGATGCTGTTGTAAGGAGTATAGGCTGGGGCTGGGACAGGGGAGAGCAGAGTGTGTACTTTACAAAACTCTTCTTTCCCTGGGAGCTTTGTGAGTAGGGCGGATGCTTAGGCAACAGGCTCCCTGTCCTAAGCCTGTAGAGCTAAGCCAGGTAGAGCATTCCCCAAGGAAAACAGGGAAGAACGACAGGCTCAGGACTCAGCCAGTGTTCAGGGCATTTGGCAAGCAGGACCTCTATGCCTGGAAAGCAAAAGCTCTCCAAGCTCTGTGTGGCCTTCTTCTCGGCCCTTGGAGGACAGTGAAGAAGGTGCCTTCCCCACCTCCCACCCACCAAGACTGAGCATTGGTGGATGAACAAGAACCATGGCCACCCTGAAGCTGAGCAAAGGCAGGTGAAAGGGTGGGCAGGCTGGGCAGCCACCTGAGCCTCCTCACGGAAGTCACTCAGTACTGCTGGACTCATACAGTTGGAGTGCTAAAGCTACTGAAACTTCTCTGAAGAAGCATTCAGTGAGAAACTGGAAGGAATACACTGCTAAGACTCTATGTGACTATGGAGGAGGTGGGGAGCAGAAAGACATAGCAGTGAGATCCCCAGCTCCATAACTGCCATGTGAAAAGGGTGGGCTAAGGGCCATGCAAGGCCCTGAAGGTCATTCTGAGGCTGTCAGAGCTGTTAGGCGCCTCTTTCCCTGCCCAGCACACAACCTCTCCACTGACCAAATTTAAAGTTTGCATGAGGAGCTATCCCAACTGGTGCCTGCCTAGGATATTCATGTAACTTGGGGTGGCCCTGAAGCTAGGCAACCAACCCTAGCACCTTTTGAGGGCCAGCCAGGCACATGTGAAGCCCTGCAGGGCCCAGGGACTGCATCAGATCTGCCTTCCCCTAGGTGAGCTCAGCCTCCTGCCCTTGGGTGAACAGTCTCCTAGGCTCTGCAGCACTGTGGCCAGCATCTCCAGAGCCAGCAAACTCCAAAGTGCAGGCACAAAGAACTCTCCCCAGAACAGACGAACAAACCCAGAAGGAGAGAAAGTGGGTGAGGAGGTGGGAGCCAGCACCCATTCAGACATCTGCTGTCCAGGAGCTGCCCCAGTGAAAGAAGGGAGAGCGGCCCAGACTCTGACAGTGGCCAACTCCAGACTGATGGGGCAAGGCAGCCTGTGGCCATGGTAACAGGTGTCTGTGCAGAAGAGAAGCCTGACAGCGGAGCCAGCCAGTGCCGCTGGCTGCTGGGGAGGGGTAGTATCACCCCAAGCTTGGCTGGGTGAGCTCCCACTGCATCCCAGGCACTGTGGGATGAGCTACACGTGCATCCCCTCCTTTACTTCTTACAACTTTTGTGGGGGAGGAACTCATGTTCCCCAGTTAGAAAAAACAGAGTAGTAGAGTGAGTTTCCCAAGGTCATACTGCTGGGCAGCCGGGAGTTTGACTCAGGAGTCCCACTGTCTTACCCTATCCTGGTCACTGACAATATAAAACAGTAACTTTCAAAGTTGGGGATGCTGCACTCCTCCGTGTTGCCCCTTTCTCAACTTGCTGGGGAGCTGTAGGAGAGACTGGCAGCCACCTGTTCCCACCTCTCACTCAGTGCCCCCTCCAAAACCTGGGGCACGTGGCACAGTGAGCCTGACACACTGAGAAGCGAGGACGCAAGTTCTCAGGCTGCAACTCCCTCTCCTTTCCTTCCTTCCCCCAGATCTAGCAGAGCAACCACGTGGGCAATTTCTGCGACAGCCACCCAAGTCTGTTGCTTCAACAGCAAGGCCACCTGAACGCTCACAGATGGAAGCATGCAACTGCTGCGTGGCAGGCACCGGTGTCAAGTATCCACTCCCACCGCAGCACCCGCCCCAAGACTGAGCAGTCCCCGGCCTCCATCAGCCTCTCCCCGGCAGTCTCTGATCTTCTCTGACATTGCAGCTGGCCAGTCCCAGCCCCCAGCAGTCCAAATTTGGCTCCACTTGGTTCTGACCTACAATGAACTATGACAGATTCTGCTACAAACATCCCCTCAATTACATGTGCCTTGGACTGGTGTTAAACACCAGTGTGCTGGCCCTGGGCACGGCCTCCCTAATGGCAGGAGGGGGCCGCCTGCCAGGCAGCAGCAGGGAGGCCAGCTCAAATTAAACTTTGCCATAGGCAAACCAAAGAGCAGAGCTGAGAAGTGGCCATGGTCAATTTGGCTCTGTCGCTCTACCCAAGCGCTCTCAAACCCACTCGGAGAACCAAGGAAAAAGCCCAGGGTGAGAGCCTTGGGGCACAGGCCCTTGCCAAGAGTTCACTGTCCAGCCTCATGGGCTGAGCTTGAGCAGACTTCTGGCTCAGTGAGGAGACTCAAGGGCCAGGCTGCAAGGCGCAAGCAAGGTGGCAAGGGCGACGGCCCACAGCCACTGGCGAGGAAGCCCTTACCTTCCTCTCGGGAGGTGAGGCTCCCAGCTGTTGCTGCTTCGCAATGTTCTCCGCCAGGCACCAGCACACTCTCTTCTTCTGCTCCTGTGAGTGCGCCTCCAAAGTGAATAAGCACTCTGCCTTCTGACGTCAGGGAAAACAGAGAGAGGATGGTCAGGGCTCTTTCCCGGCTGGCTCACATCAAGGGGCTCCAGGGCCCAAGCCCATCCCCAGGCTCCAGAGGGTGAGGCTGTAGCAAGGAAGGGTGCGTCCGTCCTCTCAGAGCCACAAATGCACGTTAATCCCAGGGGACATGGAGGCATCAGGGCAGCAAGGGAGCAGTTGGGGGCCAGCTAGGGAGCCTGGGCCCACACGTTGGGGGCGGGGAGGGAGGCAGTGGCTCCCCACACAATAGAAGCCTGTGGAGAGAGCTCAGGCCAGAGATGGTGAGGTCACCCCAAGCCAGCAGCATGGGACCATGACTGAGGAGCTTGGAAGAACCCAGGGCACCCATGCTTCCAGCTGATGTTCTGGGGACCCAAGATCCTCCCTCAGCTCACAGATCCCCACCCCCTTGGGGCACACTCCTGGGATCACAGAGCCCAGGTTACCTGGGTTGAATGGACTGGCCAACAGAACCCACGCAACAGCTCAAGTCCCTTCAAAAAAGGCTTGGCAGGCAGCCATGTGCCCGGGGCAGCCGACCACTGCCTGGCATGTGAGCAGGGTCTCATCAAGGACCATTCAGCCCCATTAGATGCAATAGCTCTGGCATAGCAATATCTCATCTAAATGCCTCCAACTGAGCGATCAGCTCCCGCTGAGAGGCCCTTTGCATGTGGGCCTGGCACCATGCGTGCACAGGCTGGCCTCAGTAAGCTCTGGCTGCTGGAGAAACTTCCGGGATGGGAGGTCAGATCCAGGCCAGCACTAGCACAGCACCAGGGAGTGGGCCCCTTGAGCAATCAGGACACCAGGGCAGGCAGGGCGGGGCAGGAGCCCAGCGTTACCAACCCCCACCAGGCAGTCAGATCAGGGATGGTAAGCTCTTTCTGACTCCTCGGAATTCAATTATAACCTCACAGGGCTGCATTTCATGAGCGCAGCCAGGGATCGAACAGCACAAGCCGGAGGGCTTGGAACAGAGAAGAGGATCCAGTTCCTATGTAGTCCTGCCTTCCTTTGCAGTTCTTAGCTGTCAACCTTGGGAGCTTTCTATAAAATGGGATTGATAATGATAATCCCCTATATCCTAGAGCCATCAGGGGGACAAGCAAAGAGGACAATCCCAGAAGCTCTGCACATAGTAGCTATTGTTATTATTCAGTTATTTGCCTATCTTATAAATGTTTATTGAGCACAGTGTTTGTTAGAGACTATGCAAGGCAGGGGATAAAGAGGTAGAAAACACAAAGTCCCCAGGCTGCAGAGGGGGTAAACAATTAAGTAAACAATACAATTACAAATTGCAAAAATATCACTAAGGTCATAAAGGGGGAGGTTGTGATGGTCAGAGTAGAACTAGGAGAAGGTCTGACACTTGAGGTAAGGCTTGAATGACAGAGGGCGCCTGCAGGGAAAGCCCAGGCTTGGGCTGGGTGTGGTGTGCATAACTCTGGTTCCAGCTACTCAGAAGGTTCAGACAGGAATATGGAAAATCCCAGGCTAGCCTGAGCAACTGAGAGAGACCCTGTCTCAAAATGAAATTCCAAAGGCTGGGGAAATAGTTCAACATTTCTTGAGTTCAATGCTCAGTATCCAAATACCAAAAGTAAAAAGAAAACTAAAATAGAAGAAAGAGAGAGAGAAGAATAGACAGACAGACAGACAGATGCCTGGCTTGGGAGTTGTTTCCCACAGAAAGAATAGCAACCCTAAACAGCTGTGCTGAGAAGTTCTTAATGTCATCTAATAGCGCATTTGAGAACTTGTCCACTCTGCACCAACCCAGCCCTCAGGAGTGTCACGTGGGGCCACCTCGCATACTGTGCTTCCTGGGTGCCATGCGCTCCTGTGGGAAAAGTACTCACAAGCCCATCTTCCTAGAAGCATGGAAAGAGAGGGGAAGAAAACCCAGTCTGCCGCAGACCTCATCTGGCCTCATCCACTGAAGGCTCCCTGATTCCAGAACCTTCCCACTCACTGCAGGGGAAGGTGCAGGACCCGCCCAGCAAAAGATCCCAAGATTCCCTAGGGAAAATCCTCTGCTTCCTGTTTCAGGGCAGCCCCAGTGGAGGGAAGCGTAGGTGGGGACCGGGCTCCCTTCTGGAGTGGAAAGGCCCTCACTCCACCGCTGGAACTGCCCTGAGCCTCCAGCAATGCCTCCAGTCAGCCCTGCAGGCTGCAGCAAAGCCTTTGATCTCGCTCAGCCTCTGTGTCTTCCTTTGCTTTAAAGCAGGAATTCTACCTTAATAATAATTCTTTTTATCTAATTATCAATTTTCAGAAGCACTTTTCCACCCATGATCTCATTTTAATCTTGATAATTTCTTGAAGAGGCAGGGAGAGCATGGATTGTTATTCCTATTTTATACAAGAGGAAAATCTAGGCTTAGAGTGGCTAAAGGCCTCCCTGAGTCTCAGGGCCAATGAATCCAGAAGCAAGACTTTGAGCCTTAAAAAACCACTTGCTGAGATTTGATCTCCAAACCTAGGAAGGCTTCCTGGGGTGGCCACACACTTGGCTGACAGGACAGGGCCTGGAGACCACCAGAGCAAGAAGCCATCAGAAGAAATCTCAGACCCTTTTGGTCTCTGAGCAGCTTAGACGTCATGGCAGCTTTTTGTACAACTCCCCCATGTTCCCCATGACAGTCCCCTCCCTACAAAATTGTGAGAAGCAAGGATGCTCTCATAGCAATCTGGCTACATACTCCTAATCCTGAGACAAAATCCAGCTCTCAATGGCTCTCACAGCACCAAGCACTTCACCAATGGTGCCCTGGTGTTTCTTCCAACAACCTTTAAAGGTAGCAGCTTTCACTGTTCTGTTTTGCTCACACCCACAAGAATCACACCTTTGATCAGCCATGTTGCTCCGCCTTGAGTGGCAACCAGCTCATTTGTACTAGTTAAGTGAGATTCTAGACACTGAGACCCATGCTTCCCTGAGGTGCCACAATTTCCTATCAGGGATGCAAACCACATTGCCTGGCTCCACAGAAGACTACAGGACTAGATCTCTGGCTCTAGAGGCTGAGAGCTAAATACTTCTAGAATGCTAGAGGACCCCAAACCTTCTAGGCCAAAGGACTTAAATCGGGTCTGGCCCCAGTTGGGCAGCTGGATGTCACAGAAGGACAAATGTGTTTAGGAGCTGGAGCTTTGGCAATGGCCTGGCCAAGAGCGAATGCACACTGAGCCAGCTCCCTGCAGAGAGGTTGATTTTGATTTCTATTCCCCTGAATCTGTCAAACTTGGTGTGCTGGAGGGAGGCCACTGCTTCTCTGGCGTTGTTCACATGGGAACCACTTCTCTCGATCCATCTTGCTGATTTTCATACCGGCTTGCACTTTGACCTTATTATCAGGCTTCCTAGTCAAGATGGCCCTGAAGGCATTGTCTCGTGGGTCATATCTTCAAACTCTGGGTACCCGCCATGTACAGATGCCTCAGCTGCACAAGCCCATGTGATGGCGCTCAGTGGCCACCCAGCTCCTCTTGGCCTCTCTGTAAGCTCCATGTTGCCTCACCTCTTGGCTCCGGAGTTAGTCCTATCTTCATAAAGCCCTTCAGCTCTGACTGTAGCGTGCTTGTGCGCTGGGACAAGAACGTACTCATTCAATTCGGTTCTCCTGCTGATGCCATAACATCAGTGGAAAGGCAAGGTCTAGCCATTCACCTTTCTGCAGATCACCGAACTAAGGCTCAGTGGGGTGAAGTCACACAGAGATCCACAGTTGTCTTCTGCCCATTCTGGGGCCTGCGATCTTGCCATGTTTGTATAACTGTGCATGTGCATTCCAAAGAAGGTGAGATATTCCTCCCCGCTTTTTTTTAAAGATCAATAAATCATTTGTGAATGCCTCTAATGGACGGTAGATGAATATGAAAAGCCCTTCTTCCTGCCGTGAAGTTGGCAGTACTAACAGCTGCCATTCGCTGTGCAGTGCGTGCTGGGCTCTGTGCTAAGTGCCTGGAGGCGGCGTCTTGTTGAATCTCAAGCACCACAACGCTGCACAATCAGTCTCATTGCCCTGTGTCAGAGGAGAGAGCATACCCTGCCCCCAGATCACTCAGGAAATGGCAGAGCCAAGGTTTGAGTCTAGGTCTTCCTAACTCCAAAGCCAGACTCTCAAATAAATGGAGCCAGCATCAGATTCTAGGTGACAGAATGACCACATGTGAGTGGTCTGACCAGTGTGTCCACTGACCCCATGCCGTGAGTGCTTGAAAGCCAGTCATAGGCTGTACCTGCTGAATGATTTGAAAGGGCCTAGAGATACCTGTCCAGGGGATTAGGGACCCAGAGCCAAGGACTTCTTAGGGCAAGCCTGCCTAGGACTTGGCAGCTAGGAATAATTACAGCTGCTATCACCTAGGCAACTGGAACCTTCTCAATGCAAAGTGAATAAACTTTCCCAAATCCCAACTCTTTCCCACTGGTTTCTCCTCGGGGTGTCACTGCATATCAGGCAATGAAAAGAACCCACCTGTCCAAAGTTCTAACCAAGATGTGCACCTGAGGTGCTCCCTGGGGTCCTAGCCCACCCATCTCAAGGTTTTCCAGGCTCCAGAGCAAGTGGGCAGCTGGTCTTCCCTGCCTCTCATCAACAGCAGCCCATTAGAAGAGAAAGGCTTCCGGCTGCCTGTGAGTCTCAACCTCCCAGCCCTTCAGGATCAGATCACCTAGCACTTTACTGAAATAAGAGGCTCCAAATCAATATCCCTTCATCCATCTTCGGACAGCTAGGAGGTCACAGATCCAATGGAGCAGAAGTGCTTTTCTCTGGGAAAAACAAACCATCCTGGCAGAATGCTGTCTTGGCATTAAAGAAGTGAGAGCCTCATTTCAGGGGCTGAGCAGAGACCTGGAATCCAGGGTGACAGCTCCAGAGGGGGCAGGGGAACCCAGCCAGGCTCACAGCTTCTCCCAACTGAACCAGATGCCTCCAGCACTGAAGTAACTCCCCCAATCCCTTCCTGTGCCCCCATGGGGATCCAGCTGGCGCAAGAGAGGACATCCAGGTATGTGAGTCCCCAGCTTTTCCCTGACAATGTCCACTGCATCTTTGGAACCCTCTGCTTCCCTGAAGAGAACTTCTCAGCAAGACTCTGTTCACTCACCCCCGGCCTGCGGCCATTGTCTTTGCCAAGAACTGAAAACTGAAGGAATGCTTTTCCCCCACCTCACTCCCATTAAGGACTGAACCGAAGGCCTTTGCCTTGAACTGTATCCACAATCTTTTTTTTTTTTTTTTTTCTTGACAATCCTGTTAATTTACTAAATGGCCCAGCCTGGGCTCAATTCCGCAATTCTCTTGCCTCTGCCTCCTAGAATGCTGGGATCATAGGCATGTATCCCAACACTGGGCTTTAAAAAAAAAAAACTCTTGCCCAATTGCCTAGGCTAGTCATGAACTAGTGATCCTGTTGCCTCAGTCTGTCAAGTAGCTAGGACTAGGGTATGCACCACAATAGATGAGCACTAAGTCCTTTTCAAAAGGCTACATTGGGCTAGCCAGATAGCTCAGCGGATGAAAGTACCTGCTTAGACAGAGCACAGCAGTTCAACCCCTGATGTGCAGTGCCAGCCCCACCCCCGGGCACGCCAAGACAGCAACTGAGTCTGGGCATCGAGGTGCACACCTGTAATCCCAGCACTTGGGAGGCTGAAAACAGGAGGATCACTATGAGTCTGATCTGTGTAGTGAGACCCTATAGACCCTGTGCTAACTACATTATTTTTAAAAAAAAAGTTCAAAAGGCTACATTGTTGGACATAGCAGCACTTGCCTATAATCCCAGCACTGGGGAAGCCAAGGCAGGGGAATAATCACAAGACAGAGGGTAGCCTGAGCTACAAAGTGAATTCAAGTCTAGGCTGAATTATATATCAAGACCCTATCTCAAGAAAAATAAAATAAAATAAAATTCATGGGACACACCTGTAATGCCAGTACTCTGGAGGCTTAGGCAGAAAGATTATGCCATGAATTCAAGGCCAGCCTGGGCTATGTAGTAAAGTCAAGGCCAGCCTGGACTTTAGAAAACAAGCAAACAAAAAATAACAAAATAAAAATTCTTGGCCTTGCCCCATCCCTAGGTTATGGCCATAGTACACTCTCCTGCCAGTGTAACAATATTCCCAGCATGGTTCGGCACATTTCAGCAGAGGCAAATGGCAGGAATAGGTCTAATAAACTTTGCTTTGAGCACTCACCCTCCTACCCACATATTACAGTAGCAGACACAAGATGGGAAATTTAAAACTCCCTGAAGGTTGAAAAGATTTTGTACGGTTCAGTGGCCCTCAAGTGTTTCATCACCAAGGCCCTCTTTGGCTAAGCTTTTATCTACCAAACCATATCAAGGAATGAGTCATTTGCCGAACTTTACCTCTCCAAGCCAGAGCATTGCCCAACTAAGCTCTGAGCAGATAGAGACAACAAGCATGTCGACCACAAAGGTGAGGCCATCCAGCGCCAAACACAGACACTGATGTCCGCCTTAGCCTGTACTATCTGGCCCAGGTAAAGGACAAGTTATTGGGCTTCTGGAAACACCAACAAGATCCTTTAGGAGGGGTTATGGGTGGTACTTCTAGGATGGGGGGGAGGGGGGGAATAAGACCAAGGAAGTAGGTGTAGAAGTCAGGACAGCCTCCAGAGAAAGGCTATCAAATAAATGAATGGACCAGGACACCCTTGTTATGAGATCCACAGGTGCCCAGGTTCAGGAGGGCCTGGGCAGACCTCAGGGCCACCCCAAGACAATCTCACTACTGCCCTTTCACACAGGTAAAAGAGTGGGGCAGGGACAGCTGGGGATTTGCCCTACACCCCTCAGAGCTGTGTGGAGCCTAATACCAGAATCTCCCAGTCAGCCTCCATGCCCCAGGCCTTCCCTCAAGCACCAGGTCACAAAAGAAATTCAGGAAGGCAGACTCACCTCCGCTAGATACAGCAAGCAGAATTTCAAGTCTCCAGAAGAGCCTTGGAGGGAACAAAACATGAGACTCGCATTAGAACTGGCTGAGGAGGCTCAGCGGTTTGCTGGGGCACAGCCAGCTATCTCACCCAGGAGGCTGTGTGTGGCACTTCTGGAAAAAGAGAAAGAGGCAGACATGGGGAATAAGGTGGCCTCCGGGGCAAAGCCACTCGGTTCACTAACCAGGTGATGGGCAGTCAGAGAAGGCTGGCACTACACTCCCAAGTGAGGTCCTGAGAAGTACCAACTGGCCAGAAGAAAGAGACCATCGCCCATCCCAGAAGTCTCCTTCTTCCCATGATCCCTCCTGTCACAAAGGGCAAGAGGTAGCATCTGTCTGGGTTTTCTCCACTGCGCCAGCTGCCTTGACTATTTTGAAACATGGCAGGGCATCAGTTGATTCTGGGGCAGAATGGTGAGCCACTCCAGAGAGCATGACCCAAGGAGGGTGAGCCCCACTCGTGGGCTGAGTGGAGCTGAGAGACGGTTTCCCAACCCAGGCTGAGTCTCCTTTAGGTCTAAGATCCTCAACTCGAGCACTGACCAAGCCCTCTGCATCTGGAGAGAGCAGGGAGGGACTAAGAGCATCCCCTCCTCCTCCTCCTCCAGTGAGGGACTCAGTCAGAAGGAAAGAAGGAAGGAAGGAAGGAAGGAAGGAAGGAAGGAAGGAAGGAAGGAAGGAAGGAAGAAAGGAAGAAAGGAAGAAAGGAAGAAAGGAAAAGGAAGGAAGGCAAGAGATGACCTACAGCAGGTGGTGAGGGATTTCTGGATAAGGACCTTTCAACTCTAAAATTTAGGAGGGGAAGAAAGGGCACCCCAGGAGGTGGGAATGGCATGAGCAGAGATAGAGAAATGCCAACTATGGCTCCTCTGAGACCTTGGTCCTGACCAACGCAGCCACTCCGCCGGCTCATGCTAGCAGCACTCCCCACTGAGGCGTTCACCCTGGCACAGGCCTGGGGTGGTAGGAAACTCCCTAAGCTGCTAGCAATTGGCCTCACCATGCAGACTGTTATTTTTAACACATGCAACTACATCAAGGCCACAGAACTTTATGCTGCTCGCCAGCCGCCACTCCAATGTTTTCCATGTGTAAACTCAAGGGCTGGGATGTTTGGCTCCATAACAGAGCTCTAGCCACAGCCCTCTCAGCAGCCCTGTAGGGCAGAGAGGTGGCATCTGTGGCTCATGTGCAAATAACAGAGGCATAGACAGGGAAAGTATCTCACCCTGGGTAAGAAGGGGAAGAGACTGGCTCCAGAGCCACCTCTCCAGTGCCACCTGTCAACTGTAGGCTTCAAAGTACACTTGAAGCAAGGATATCGTCAAACAAGCCAAAAATCCATCACCAAGAGTAGGCAGCCAGGCAACTAGACACTGTGGGCCCTACAAGTCCTAATTAAGCAAAGCAGAATGTGGAGTGCTGAGTGAGGTAGGCAAAGGCCAGGCCCCTGGACATAGGTAAATGGGCAGTTCCCAGAGGGGCCAAAATATCTCTAAAATCAGGGGCTTTCTGGCAGAGCCAGATAAAACAGCCTCAGAGTAAATGGGATCCACTTTAGTCTCAGAATAAATCTATTACTTCTCCCTACCTGGAAATGGGTTAGGGAGAGAGGGCTGCCTGCCTAAGAAAACCATAATGTTCACAAACCCTATAAACTGGGTGTAGTGGTGCACACCTAAAATCCCAGTGTTCTGGGAGGCTGAGGTAGGAAGATGGCAAATTCAAGCACAACTGGGGCAATTTAACAAACTTAGCAGGATCCTGTCTCAAAATCCAGGCGGGGGTGGGGGGAGGGGGTGGGGCGTTGGGGATGCAGCTCAGTGAACAGGTTCTGGGTTCATTCATGCAGAGAGGGACAGACATACAGACAGACAGGCAGACAGGCAAGCAGGCAGCTAGAGACAGAGAGACTGACACACAGACACAGATACATATGAAAAGAGAAAAAATTAAAATCTCAAAGCCTCTTCCAGCTCCTTGTGTTGCTGACAGTAGAGATGAGAGGAGGTGTTTTCTTTTGTTTAAGAAAACATACTGGATTGTTTTCGTGAAGTAGACCTATGCTAGAAATTAATTGAAATTTGGGTTTGGGAAGCAAGCCATGAGGTAAGAGAAGGTTCTAGAAATGAAGACAAGCCCAGGAGATGAGTGCTTCAGAGAGATGGGAGCTGAGAGGTGGGGAACATGCCTTTAGACAAACCCTGTGGCCAGGGACGACTGTGGATTGCCTTGACAACTGCTCTGGGCTGTGACACCACCCCTGCCTGCACTGACATCCCTGCAGTACTCCAAACTTTTGCTGGAATCTGCTCCACATCACAGCCCCTTGCTGGCAGCCCTGTGACAGAAGGACGGAATAGGGGCAGTGCTCAGCATGATTCAGAGTCTCATAAAAGAAAAACAAGCAAGGGGCCAGGGGTGCCAGGGAGGAGCTGCTGCGGCTGCAGAAAAGCAAACAGCCAAGGAGCTGGCCCAGGAGAGAGCCTCCGCCTTCCGGGAACACTAGGACTGGGGCTGGCACAGAGAAGAAGGGACACTGAGGCCACACATTTGAGAAACTATACCTGCACCATTTTGAACCTCTGTGATAGAGTATTGCTGGCTTGGGAGCAGGCCTTGCTTCCCACCAAGGAATGGTGGGCAGGGGGTGCCCCCAGCTGTGGGTTCCCTAGAGCCCATGGGCTTTCTGGCCCATGTCTCATCCTTTTGTCATTTTCCCAGAGTCCTTGTAGGCAATGTCTAAGGTACCGACTCAACCTTTTGCAGGCTCAGAAAATGTCAACTAAGATTAATCCAACTATTTCAGCAGCTGGAGTTTCTGAAATGGGAACCTGGGTTCCTTAAAGCAGCCACAGAATTCATGAGCCACCTGGACATTTGCAGGCCACATCTGGAAAGCAAGGGCAGGCCAGAAAGATACACTGTGGGTGTGGTGCCGGCTGCGTGGGAGGCAGAGACACAAAGAAGAGCAAAGCCAGGGCGGCCCAGCTGACCAGAGACATCCTGGTGCTTAGCACCAGTCTCCTCTTGTTCCCATTATACCGCCATCCAGTCTTGCTGGACCTCAGAAGCTGGACAGAAGGCAGGCAAGACTGCAGTGGCCACCAACCGGGGGCCTGGAGGAGGAGGCACCCCCAGCTCCTAAGCTGAGACAGTGCTTCTGGTCTCCTTTTAATCATTCATTGATTCACCCAACAAACATTCGCTGGGCTGCCACTGTGTTCCATGCCCATACTAGGCCCTGAGAGTGCAGCTGACCCACAGAGCTAAGGGTTACTCGGACGACTGCCAGAGGAGTCCTTGGTCCCTAGGATGGGCTGGATTCTCCCCAGCATGCTGGAAAGGTGCAACGGCTTCTCCTTGACTGTCTTCTTTGTTCTAAAATGAACTCCGCATACATGTTGATTTGAAAGAGACAAACAAGGAACCTAGGAGTTTCATGTCGTGAGCAATGTTAATCAGAGACCACTTTGGCACCAGAGGGCCTAGCCAAGGCCTCAAATGCATCTCTTAAAAGCCTCACTCAGGCCCTTGCAGTGGTTCTGAGTCTCCTGGGGCACCCAGGAGGAGAGCAGGAAATCGGGCGCCAGGACTGAGAACACTGGGTCCTGATGCTCCACTCTGCCTGTGGCAGTGAACCGCTGCACCTGCCTCCAGGATGTGGGGACAATGGAAGGTAGAGGCACAAGGGCTCCATAGCTGTCCCAAAAGAAATTACACATTGGAATGTGCATCTTTTGCTATAATCTTTTGAAATACATATATATGTGTCGCTGCCGTTGCTGTTTTGTTTTTGCTTTTTGAGATAAGGTCTTACGATGTAATTTAGGCAGTCTTGAACCCACTATGTAGACCATGCTGGCCTTGAACTCAAGGTGATTCTCGCGCCTCAGTTTCCCTAGTGCTGGACGACAGGTGTGAGCAACCATGCCCAGCGGAATGCGTACCTGGAAGACTCTGTCACTGAACAATCTTCTTTTCTCTAAGCAGCTCTGAGGCTTCCCAGAGGCGCCCCCAAACCATCTCAGGCCCAAGGCCTGCTCCAAGCCATCTGCCCAACAAATCTAGCATTCCCTCTCCCACACCAAGCTAACAGGCTATCAGGTCCCTGGTCATCTCTCTGGAGGTATGTGGCCTGCACCACCCTCAGACCTTGCCTAGGTGGCCCACCATCCATGGGCAGGCGTGGTCTCAGCCCAAGGATGCCACGCCTGGGCAAGGGCAACACTGGAGGCTCACCTGGGCCATTGCCACCCACAGGGGCATGGAGCACTGCTGCCTTTAATTGCAATTCTTGGGTCAGGGAGCTCCAGGAGGGGAAGCCCAGTCCAGGCCCCAGAGCAGCACAGCATTGGCTCTGCTCAGCCTGGCCATGAGGGTTGTGCTTGGACAGCTAGCAGAGCTGGGAGGGAATACAAAGGGCTTTCCCAACCCTTACTTCACAGTTAGAGCAATGAATCCAGAACAGGAAAAGGACCAGCTGAGGTCACACATGACACGAGCAGCAAATCTCCAGCTACTTCCCTCAGCGATTCAACTGCCTTCCAGCCTCTGCCCAAATGCAGCTAGTTGAGCTAGGCAGTTATGATGGTGCACACCCGTAATCCCAGCAGTCAGGAAGCTAAGAGGATCAATGCAAGTTTGAGGCCAGCCTGGGTCGCAAAGTGAGTCCAAGGCCAGCTTGAACCGCATAGTGAAACCCTGTCTCCAAAAGACAGGACAAAAAGTAAATAAATAAACAGTTGCAGCTAGTTGGAGCCTCCTTCTTTTCCCTCCTCCCTGTAGCAGAAAGTTGAGCAAATAAGAGTCCTGGGCTTGTGGCCCCAGGCCTACAGTGTACAGCTCTCCAGATGTGACCGGGTAGGCTTACATTGTCTGAGCTTGGAACAGGTGGGACTGGGGAGGGAAGGAGGGACTATTCTGAAAGTGAATGTTGTGAGTACTCAGAGCCTAGAGGAGCTGGCCTCAAGGGAGCAGAAGGAGGGGGAAGAGCAAGGATGCCAGGGCCAGAGGCCTCTGACTGGAGAGCAGCGAGCACTAAGGAGTTTCCTGGCACCCTGGGGCCTGTGCCCAAGTGGCTCACAGGTCCTGTTTTCCACACCCTCTATCCTGCTCAGACTGAGCTACCCACCCACAGGGAAGGGCTGTGCCCAACCTTGGTCAGCAGGCAAAAAAGAGTCAGAGCCAGAGAGGGAGAGTGGTGAGTGACTTCCTGCAGAGAGGCGACAGTGAAGGTTCCCACAAGACCTAGCTTCCGAGGAGGAAGACCAGCCAGGGCAGCGGGTGCACAGGATGGCTTCGCGAGCATTCAGGAAGCTTGCCTGGAATGAAAACCGCCAAAACAGAATTCTTTCACAGGGTAATATTTTCCTCCGGGCCCCTGTTGACCAAGCTCAAACAGGTCTGTTGTTGTTTTCATAATCGGGGAGAGGAAATCGAGCCCCTCTCAGTGTAGACCTCAGGCGCCAAACCAAACGGCTGGATAGATACTCCCAGCTGGCTTCCCAGTCCCAGGGGCAGGGCAGCATGGAAAGTTTTGGGTTAGAGATCCGGCAGGCTCTTGCATACTCTGCTCAACAGACCCAGCCACCCGCGCTCAAACTATGTGGCCAGCTGAAAAGGGGCGGTGGTCTAGGCACTTCTTAGGCGCTGGTCATAGGCCAACCTCTCCACATAAATGACCTAATTTATCCCAACAATCTTCAGAGGTACTTTTATTATCCTAGTTGATACATGAGGAGAAAACAGGCTCAGCAAAGTGTAGCATCTTGCCCAGAGTCACACAGGTCTGAATCCAAAGCTCTTTCCACCCACTCCACAGCCTCCCTGGAAAGTGTCTAGAACAGAACCCTCCCAGAAAAGCTTAAGGTATGGCCACAGGCTTGCCAACCAGAGTGGATCGCTTGCCAGCCCAGGGACAGAGCCCACAGCGCACTTCAGGTGCCCCTGGCGCTCCTCACCTTCCTGCAGCTTGACACTCTGGAGATAGAGCGGGTTCCTCAGGACGTTGCAGCGCCCAGGCTCGTCTTCCTTGGTGAAGAGCAGCAGATCCGAGTAGGCAAACAGTGTCACCTGAGTGGAAGAGAGCAACTAGCTTAGCTGCTCCGCTGCCCCCCAGCCACAGAGAGCCACAACCTCCCCCGGAGGTCTGAGTAATGCACCCTTGTCATCGCAGGCAGAACCAGGAGCAACTCTAAGAATGGTCCAGCCAGTAAAGAGCGCCTTTCTGCCCTCCTCAAAGTAGCGAGAAAAAGAGAAAGACACAAGAAAGATAAAGCGCTTGGCCTCCAAGGAAGATGGCCTCTGAGGGGCCTCTCCACAGCCTGGTGTCCCCAGGCTCACCTGTCCTAGACTGGCCCTGCAGTGCCCAGGGGTCTCCAGTCCCTCGTCCAGCTCCTTGGCATCATGCACTGTGATGTAATCCAAACAACCTTCTTGTAGGTAACTTTAACTGCACTAAGGAGAAATCAGTCCAAGAAAAAGCCAGTTGCTAATATTTCACTGCACACTTGTCCGTAACTTTTATCTCCTTCATGTACCAGTTGCTCCAAAAACAAAGCAAAAAGCTATTTCTAGCCATTGTAGGTAAACCAACAGGCATGCATCGCATATTTTTTATGCTAGGAAAAAAAATCCACTTGATCCTCTACTCCCACTGAAGTTTACACTACTCTTTGTTTTATAAATTCTGCAGTGGCCTTTAGTTAAAAGCAGTAAAATCCAATTTTAGATTCTCCCTCCCAAAAAAAATATAACTCACAAAAGATGACTATTTATGAGAACTTCCCTCTGAGGTGTCAAAATCTGGTATTTCTGAAGTTAGAAAAATCTAGCAGACAGGCTTGCTATAGACTCTGGGCACAGTGAGTGTGTGTCAGATGGAGGCTGACCTTTCAAAAGCCAGTATGTTATCTTTTGGTTCTCAAGCTAGTAACGAAGACCGTACAACACCACTTCTGAAACTCTTCCCCAAAAATAATATTTGCAAGGCTGTATAAATGTGGACATATAAGGAAGTTAGCAGTATTGTTATAATCTAACAAAGGAAAATAACCTAAAAAGCCATCAAGAGAGGATGGATAAAATGCATGACACTCCTGTCACATGGCAGGATTTTGTGCAACTGTTAAAAGAATAAAGTAGAGCTGCACAGGTAGACATAGAAGTGAGTCTATCGGAAGCTGAAATAGCGGGCTATGCAAAAAGATACCTGGGCCTGGGATATAATATAATTTTGTAAAACAAAACTACTCTTTCTTTATGTATTTTTTAAAAGATGCCAAAGTAGGTACTGCTCTCCTTATACCAGGAGGTGGGATTTTACCTTACACATTTCTGTTTAATTTGCATTATTTTTCAGTGAGACTGTTGCTTTTGTAATTTAAAAATATGTAAGAAATCCTCCAAAGCTCTATGTGGCATCTTGAGTGTCCCAGGAATACAGAGGTAGAGACAGCAGGGCATAGGTTCCTGAGCAGAGAGGCTCAGGGCTCTGTCACCTCCCATGAGGTCCAATCACAGAGACCCTGGCCCCTTACGCTAATAGTGACCTACCCTGCCGCCTTCCCAGCACAGCTGTCTCCTGCAACACCCCAAGAGAAATGTCCACCTGTTCAACAGTTTCTTCTCTATAAATGTTTACATCATAAACATGTTATGCCAATAACATAACTGGCTTTTCCAGATGAGAATGTTACAGATCCAAAAGGTTAAGTTCCCTGTCCACAGCCACACAACCAGGGATCATTATGCTGGTCTGAGAGATTCTAGAGCTCCTACTATACACAGCACTGTAGTAGCAATATGCCTGCAGCTGTTCTGTCCCTGAATACAAAAGGATCCAGCAAAGGAGACAACTGATAATAATAAAGTTAAGGGAGGGAAGAAAATGATTCAGAGTTCAGAAGGAGTCCAGGGGTTGGCTACCTGGGAGAGGACTGCAGCGTCTAAGCAAAGAAAAGAAGGCTCAAGCTGGCTGCAGACACTAGGCAAAACCCTCTGCTCCCACAAAACATGTCTCTAAAGCAAGCAAAATACAGCTGTGGGCTCCAGACTCACAGGGAGGTTCACAGGGTAAGTATCAAAGGAGACCCTGTCAGGAACCTAGAAAGTTGAGAAATGGCCAAGGCACAGAGCTGGGTGGAGAGAAAGAGGGAGGAGCCACTGCAAGGTGAGAAGAGCCCCAGGCCAATGCCCCAGCCTGGATTCCCAGAGCTGAGAATATGGTCTAGACAGGAAGTGATTAAGGCATGAGTGAAAAATTTCCCCAAAGGTCGGGTCAGGGAAAGGACAGTACTGGCACACAGCTGGACACAGGACAGAGGGCAGGAGTGCTGGAGAAGGACATGTGGGCCCCCTCCATCTCAGCAGCATCCTGGTGACCCTATCTCTGCAATCCAGTTACCTGCTGCCTTCGACCACCAGCCACAGGGGCCTCCGCGTGTCTTCCCCACACCTGCCCAGAGGACACATCTGCTTTCCAAAGGGTCAAGAGTTGAGGGAGTCCCTAACTGGGGAACCCTTGCAACCTCTTGTAAGGAGGGCAACTCTCAAGTGGCTCTAGCCAAGCCTCCTCCCCGGAAGTTGGCCTCAGGTCAGGGTATTCAAAAAAGACCTCTGTTCCTTAGTTAATGGTAAACTCAGTGAGTCAGTGTATAAAGGGAGGGCGTGTCTGCCTTTCCCTTCTTAGTATTCCCGCAACCTAGCACTGGGCCCCACTACCTCCTAGACGATCCTCTGCAACCACCAACCACCATTCAAATGGATGAGTGAGGCCGCTCCAAAATGCAAGCAGTATTCTCACTTCTAGAGAGGGGGTGTGATGAGGACAGTTCTGATATGGGCCAGGACTGGCTCCCAAACAGCAGCAAACCCAAGTGAGCCCAGAGAAGTGACAGACAGGGATGGTGAGGGTGGGCCCCAGCTAGAAGGGGCCACCCGCCTGCCCTGCCTGTGGGCCTGCCTTCAGGAATGATGGGGGAAACAGCAGCTAGAAGGCTGCAGGGAAGCAATTAGAATGGATGGCTGCTGAGGGCCTAACCAGCCCTGAGGCTGTAGGAAGCTACCCACGTCCCTCTGGGTTGGCCCTATTTTTAGCTTGCATAAAATGAAAGGGTACCTAAATCCAACTTTTTGGTTGCTATGCTCAAGGTCCTGAGTTCAATTCCCAATACCTCCCCCGCAAGAAAGGAATATATTTATTTCACTTGTCTTTAAATCACTTCCTTCAATTTTGGGAGAGGGGTGTGTCCACGTTCTCAGGTACCCAAGCTCCATGAGGCAAAGATACTTTAGATGAATTATAACTATGGCTATGGCGTGGCCTGCGTTTCTCGTTTAGTTTTAAAACATACCATGGGCCGGCAAGATGGTTCAGTGGTCTAAAGCGCCTGCTTAGGAAAGCTCAGGCAACTGCAGGGACTGCGGTTCGAACCCCGGCACCACATGCTGGGCCAGCCGCCACCACCAGGGCAGGCTGAGCCAGCCATAAAATAAGTAAATAAAGAAACAAACAAACAAGCAAACAAATAAATAAAATAAAATAAATTTAAAAAAATAAAATAAAACATACCAAAGGCTGCATGGGGTCAGGGAAAACATCACTGAGAAAGGAGTAGAGCCAGAGACCCAAGTGGTAATCTGGTTGTTCTGTTTTTTACCAGCCTGCATGGCCCAGTTAATTCCATGGGAACCTCAGTATCCTCCTGTCTCATGTGGGTGCTGCAGAGCTAATTGGGACTGGGCTAAGATGCACGGTCAACGTTTGTGGGTTTTGTGGTGAGTGAATTTTAAGAGTGAATTAAGACACACGTGTGTATTTCAGGATGGCTGTCCCTCCCAAGTGCCGCTCTCTGTTCTGCACAATGTCCAGCCACACGGCGCCTTCTGACTCCTGCTCAGCTCCCCCACACTTTCATTCACCAACCACAGTTGCAGTGACCTCTCATTCCTAAAACCTAAGTCCCCCTAAGCCAGTTGAAGTTTTTCTCCTCTGAGGCAATTCCAAAGCCCTGCTGTGATTCTCAAGAATATTCCCAAAGGGGAGGTCCAGGAATGACCTCAGCAATACAGTGTGGTAGAAATCAGCTCGCAGTTCACCAGAGCGCTCCCTCGGAAAAGACAGTGCTCGTCTGGAGCACAGCAATCCTGATCCACTTGTTTAAAGAACAAAACAAAACCAACCTCCTGGTTCAGGATAATCATGCTTGGCGCCCTAGGCCACAGGCTCTCAGAGCGGGCTCCTGCAGCCTCACACACACACACACACACACACACACACACACACACACACACAGAGGGCAGGCTTAGGAGGAAGGGAGGAGCACCGTGAGCCCGCAGCACTGCTGGAGCTGGGAATGGGCTGCAGGCCTCCAAGTTCCCTGTCAGTTCCAGACTCAAGTCTATGGAGCCAGTCCTCCTTCAGGACCTGATCTGCACCAAGCCCTCTGCCCTCACCCCAGGACCCCCAGGTGGCCAGGCCAGCTTGCAAAGCCCCACTTCTGTGTCCTGTGTGGACCACGACAGCTCTGTCTCAGTACTGCCACCCAACAGAAGCTTCTACTTTCAGAACACACACTTTCTGCTATGTGGATCTCCATAGGAATAACATCATTGCTTTCCACAGATGATTTTAGGGTGCAGATCTGTCCATGGTCACAAAGCCAAGGACTGTGGTCCAGTCCTGACAAACAAAGCCTGGACCTGGCCAGCTCTGGGGATTGAGTCAGTGAATAAAGTGCTCCTGGCTCCCAGGAAGAGTGACATGGACGCCAGATGACGCCTGCCAGCTCAGCAGCTAGAGGCCGGGAGAAATCGCAGATCTCTCAGGAGAGGTTCTGGAATTCGGGTTAATACAGACTCAGAACATTTAGGGAACTGACACACCTCTAAAAATTCTCCTTGGCTAGCAGCTTTAATTTTCTCACTCACAAAGTCATGCACCCCAGCTGAAGTGAAATGCCATCTTTTCTTCTCCTCAGGGAAAGTTGCGACAAACAACAGAATACCTTTGTGGAGTAGGGGAATGATATAAATGTCGAAAAGAACAAAATGGCTTTGTTGAGGAGGTGAGTCTCCTGTCACTGGAAGTAGACAAGAAATAGCTGGTCCTCTCCATATGTCGGGGGTCAGTGGAAGAGCCTTCAAGTCTCCTCCATCCTAGGAGTGTGCTGTAGTCATCAGGAGAAAAATAGGGGCCCAGAGGAGGGCCAAGCATAAAAGCCCACCAGCAGCGCACATGGGTCTCACCTGAGAAGCCTTGTTCCTCCCCTCGTATAACAGCAGCTCCTCTGACAACAGGAGGGTCCGGGCAGGGTTACAGAGATCTAGGGGCTGAGAACAGAGTGTACTCAAGTGAGTGGGCAGTGCAAAGACACAGGGGGCAGAGGAAGCAGCTCACCAAAGCTAGCCACAGAGCGCCCTCCCCTCCCCCAGGAACCCGCACCCCCCCACACACACACCAGATGGAAACAGAAAGATGCTCCTGTCCTGCGCAGAGCTGTGGCTGCCACCTTCCCCACCAGCCCTCACCATGAGAGCTGTGCTCTCTGACAGGAAGTCCAACCTCTGCAGTCTCCCAGTCCCCCACTGCCCACCCACATACACAGTCCCCCACCCCACATCCCCCATCTGTCCTGACAATGGCTTCCCGGAAGTGTCCTGCATCAAACCCCAAGAAATTTGACTGCTCGAGACCCTGCAAGGTAAGGCCTCCCTCTACCCCATGTTTGTAGCACATCTGAGATGACTCCTTCCCATCATCAGTTCCAAAGGAGTCATTTCTCACCCAAACCTCCTCTCCCACTCCACCATCCTGTCCACTGTGGCTCAGAGAAAACACCTGAGCTCTAGATTACCCAGCAGGCCCCATGTTCATGAGTGTGTGCTTATAACAGCTTCTACCTGCCAGGCCTAAGCAGTACCTGAAGGAAGATCATGCACCAGCTATTCACGGCACACAACAACCCAGATGGACCTTACAAATAATAGGGAGCCAGAGGAGAAAGACCTGAATAAATATATGCAATGTGGCTTCATGAAATAGTATTCTAAAGGAGGCTACATAAAATACGGTATTTAGGGAAATACAAACAGATGGAAACAAAATTTTAAAGCAAGGAAATGCTTACCATGAAGCTAGGCAGGAGGGCTCCTCTGGAGGGAAGGGAGCGGGCATTATGACCAGGAAGCGCAGTGGAGGCTGCCAGGCCTCCGGCACATCCCTTTGGCAGCAAGTGTGTTCCTTCATTTTAGTGGATATTTGTTTTATAATTACTTGTTAAATTGGACATGTAAGCATGGTGCCGTCTTTAGCTTTTATGTTTCCCAATAAAAAAATTTTAAAGGTTTTCACAACTGTTTGAAAATCAATTTTAATTTTTTGAGCAAAATTTAAAACAAAAACTAACACCCTGGGATGGCAAGACTTTTGTGTCACAGCCAAATAAAGAGATCCACAGAAAGGCAAAGGCCAGGCCCTGTGGCCAGAGTCCTGGAGAGAGAAGCGTACTCCCTGCCCTGGATACACCACATCCATGTGGGAGTCCAGAAGCCCCTGCACTGGGGCAGACCCAGGACAGGACGCTAAGGGGACCAGAGAAGCAGGATGCGAGTGTAACGGCCATCCTCGGAGCTGCATCACTGCTATGCTCCTGCGTGGCTAAGCTAACACTATTTTCCTGGTGTGAAGTTTGTGAATACGTGTAAAGAGCTGTCCACAGGTCCACGGCCTGTGGCCCAGTGTTTCCACATCCAGCAGCCTCTCGCAAGGAAAATAAGTAGACAAGCAACTCGTGCACCAAGTTTTCATCACAGAGCTGTTTACAGTAGCAAAAGAATAAACAGAAAGATCTGAACTGAGAAGTGGCTTGGTAAGCATCACATATCTACACGACAGAAGACCACTAGGTAACCCAGGGTCAAAGGAATCCTCGTGCTATAATTTTTGCTTTAAAAAGACAACTGGGCCAGGTATGGTGCTACATGCCTATTGACCCAGTATTCAGGGGGCTGAGGCAGGAGGATTGCCGTGGGCTCAGGGCCAGCCTGAAATACATAGAGAGCCCTTGTCTCAAAAGACCAAAATGAAAAGGACAACTGAATATAAAATATAGAATAAAGATCTGTTTTGTCTTTAAATCTATATATTTATGTATATATAACACTTAAGCATTGAAACTGGTTATATCTGGGTGATGGAATAAAGAAAGTTTATCTTTCAAAGAGAGGAGCAAAAATGCAAAAGAAGAGAAAGGAGAAGAGGAAGCTAGACTCCTCCTCCCACTCCGTCAGCCTGTCCACTGCAGCCTAGAGAAAGCACCCTGAGCTCTAGGTTACCCGAGTTTAGGAGGAGAAGGGAGGAGAGGGGAGATTCAGATGAGTCTCCTGCCACCTGTGGATGCTGGCCAGACATGTTTGGATGACCAAGGGGCCACACGAGCTGTGCCTTGCCAGTCCCAGTGAGCAGACTTCTGCATGACCTCAAGGGCGGAGCCTCCGCAGGCAGGTCCTGCCCAGCCCAGCAAGCAGCTGCAGTGCCCAGGCCCTGCTGCAGAGAGCCGAGGCCAAG
>PVKN010005591.1:14326-30565 GCA_004027915.1 Capromys pilorides | reverse complement strand
ACAGTGCAGAACCAGCGGGCACCCTGACCTTGTTCTCCTGCCACTTGATGGTTGCGGTCACTGCAGAAAACCCTGCATCACAAAACCCGGCTATTGGGGCCAGGGAGGTGGCTCGGCAGCTTAAGCACCTGCCTGGCAAGCGCAAGGTCCTGAGTTTGCTCCTTGGTACCAAAAAATAAACAAACAAAAATAAAATAGTGAAACTACGCTGTTGGGGTTGGGGAGAGAGCTCAGTGGAAGTGAGTGCTTGCCTGGTAAACTCAAGGTCCTGAGTTCAATCCCTGGCACTGAGAAAAAAAAACTAGGCTGTTGGAAATGGAAAAAGGCTTTCAGTACTTTTGTGGAAATTTCAGGAGATCCCAGTTTGACTTAAATCCAGAACAGAGGCTGGAAGCTGCCTCAAACATTCCTGTAAGGCCACTGCCTCTCTGGCAGTGGATCCTCTTCTAGCTCAGACAAAATAATTCACCTGACTTATTCCCAAATGGGTCTCTACCCCCCCACCCCCATCCCCCACCCACTTGGAGGCAGGGATCTTTTAGGGCTGGCAAGCGATGCTCAGCCTCTTTTGAAAGCTGAGATACAGGGCTGACCAGGTAGCTCAGCAAACTATAACACCTGCTGAGGCAGGCACAGGGAATGGGGGTCAATCATGTATGCCACGCCAGCTTCGCTCCCACAGCGCACTGAGCTGGAGACTGAGACTGGGTGTGGTGACAGCCTGTAATCCCAGCACTTGGGAGGCTGAACACAGGAGGCTCACTATCCGATCTGTGTAATGAGACCCTCTACAAAAAAAAAAAGCTGAGATAACTGGCCATACACCTGCTGGAGAAAGCGCGCCTGGCTGAGTCTCTAGCAGGCTGTTCCAGCCGGGTGTGGTGGTGCACACCTGCAATCCTAGCACTTCAAAGACTGAAGCTGCAGGAGGATCACCATGACATGAGCTCCCAGACAGCCTGGACTATAGCATGAGTTCAAGGCCAGTCTGAACTGCACAGCGAGACCCTGTCTTAAAAAAACAGCAACAAAAAAAACTGCTGTGTGAAACGTGTGAAAAATTCCCATTCAGGGCCGGCGAGATGGCTCAGTGATCTAGAGCACCTGCTTGGACAAGCTTGGGCAGCCACAGGTACTGTGGTTCGATCCCCGGCACCACATGCTGCGCCATCCCCCCGCCCCCCCGCCCCGGGGCAGGCTGAGCCAGCCAGAACACAAATAAATAAATAAATGAGATTTTAAAAAAAAATAAAATAAACTTAAAAAAAAAAATTCCCGTTCACCCACTGCCCCCATTTCCAGCTGGGCCTTGAACACAGCTGTCATTCTCCCCTGCAGTATGGGTAGAGTTCACAGGGCAGGATGAGTGTGTCATACAAGTGTGCAAGTTTCTTGACCCACTTTGTCACTGAAATGTGCTGCCAGTGGTGACTTTTTCAAAGCAATCCCTGTATGAGGTCTTGTAACTCAAAGACCCTGGCAGGTGACGTAACTTCCCCCTGCATGCATTGCTCTGCTTTCAGATGCATTCAGGGCAGGTGCTTCAGTGTGGGTCACTGCAGTCACGACGCTCAGGCGACACTCTGCAGCTGGGCAACGCTGCCCCATGGTGACTGCACACTCCCTCAGAAGCAAGCTGTCCTGTGCAGTGAAGCCAGAGGCGTCCAGTCACAGCAGCCGCTGTCCATGCCCACCAAGACGGCCAGCGAAGCTCTCCTCACATGTAGCCAGAAATCTGAACAGTTCTGCAGCTCTGGTGGTGGTTGGCAGTGGAAGTACACATCGCGTCCTCGTGGAAAAAGTCCCACTGCAATGAGCACTGTTGCCTTGTCACCCCAGTGGATTCATCGGCCTGGACTGCACACCACAGGGATGCATCACCCCTCACAATCGTGTCTCCTGTTTCATCACTTTATCTAGTTAGGGTGCCAGCCCGGAGAGACATACGCTACCTTCTGAACCACAGCTTGTCCTGAAAGCTCACAGTGCCTTCCTTAACATGGAGGCTCAGCTTTTCTCCAATAGTGAAGGGCTTCTGAGCTTTAGCAGTGCAGCTACCCAGGAAGAATGACTTCTCAGTACTGACGCCTTTTATGAAGTGGCGGTCTTCAGTACATGCTTGGTGTTTTTCTTCCAAAAAACCCCCAGGGCTCGCCCTTTAGTGCTTGGTATCCACGAAGCAAAGCAGCAGTGAAGGTTTCACAGCTTCATGGCTAGCTGTCACCACACATTATGAAACATGCACTTGGAGAATATGAGCATTTTGAGTATAATCTACAATTTAAGGACTATTTTCTTTTAAATATATATATTTGAGGGCCAGCCAGATAGCCCAGCAGACTAAAGTGTGCGCAGGGACCAAAGTCGATCCCTGGTGTGAAGTGCTGGCCCCGCCCCCGCTCAGAGGCAACCGAGACTGGGTGTTGTGGCCAAGCCTATATTCCCAGCACTTGGGAGGCTGAAAACAGGAGGATCACTACAAGTCAATCTGTGTAGTGAGACCCAGTAGGCCCTGTACTAAAGTACATACATGGTAAAATAAAATAATGTACTTTATGTTGGCAGTGTTAGTCTCCTTCTAGGTCCTGCCGCCTTTCCAAAGAAACTCTCCAGATGTTCAGCTTCTGTTCATTTGGGCTAGGGTTAGCTTGTGGGCTTACCAAAACAAATGTGTATGATGAGAAAGAATTACAGAGGGTAAGCCAGACGTGGTGGCGCATGCCTGTAATCCCAGCACTTGGGAGGCTGAAGCAGGAAGGTCTGTGAGTTCAAGACCAGCCTGGGCTACAAAAGTGAGCTCAGGGCCAACCTGAACTGCATAGCGAGACCTGGTCTCAAAAAAAACAAAAAAAGTACAGAGGGTAAATCACATAACTGAAGCACATCATGTCACTTGACACTGCAGCTTGCCACCAGGTGCAACCTGTCACTCACAACTCGCTAAGGTTCTGTCATGTCTCTAAGCAACTGCCTGATCACGGTCACTGTGCACTCAAATCTCGATGCCAGTGTCAATCTGTACTCACTCCTGCTCCGCAGTCCCAGCATCCCCACTGTGGTTATCTGAAACAGTCTACCTCGAAGCAGCAAGCAGCCTGGACCCCAGGCCTAGTTCACAGTGGGGTTTGCGTGCCTGTGAGACTCTAATGCCACCAGCTCATCACCTCCTGCTACTCAGCCGGGTTTCCAGCAAGACAGGGACCTGGGCGGTAGGGAGCCCTGATCTACCTGACAGTTGTAGTCTGTCACTTCAGAGAGCCATCTTTTCCATTTCAATTATTGTTCTGAATTTCGTTTGTATCTTTTTTTCCTGAGGCAGGATCTTCCTATGTTGAATGCCAGGGTTACCTGTGTACACCGCTATACCCTGATGCTCTCCCTGATTTTTCACTAATCAGGTTTTCTTTCTTCTGCTTTCTTGAGATTAATTGACTTATCTAGCATATTAAAGTAAAACCTTGTTACTGATCTGAAATCTTTTCTAATGTAGCCATTTAAAATTAATAATGTCCTCACAAGCGTCTGCCTGGCAAGTGCAAGGTCCTGAGTTCAATCCCCAATTCCGCAAAAATAAATTAATTAATGTCCTCAACTTCTGATGTATTTTCATTTGATTCAAAATATTTTTAGCCAGCATGGTGGGACGCCTATAATGCCACCATTTGGGAGGACTGATGCAGGAGAATCACAAGTTCAAGGCCAGCCTGGAGGATGTAGTGAGTTCAAAACTAGGATGAACTACATAGCAAAATCTGTCTGAAAAAGATTTGTTTTCTAAGCCATTTGTGACTTAACCTATGAATTATTTGAATGAGGGAGGGAGGGAGGGAGGGAGAGAGGGAGGGAGGGAAAAAAGGAGTGGAAACAAAGCTTTTGTACAAAAGAGGACTCAAGGAGGAAAATGGGAAAAAGCAGCAGGATGCATGATGTAAGGCGCCAAATCCCTATGATGAATGCTGTTAGTGAATGTCTCCGACTTCCTGTTAATTTCTAATTTTATTCCATGTAGTTATAAGACAACTTTGTACCAGGTGTGGCACACGCCTGTAGTCCCAGCACTCAGACAGGAGGACTGAGTCCAAGACCAGCCTGGGCAACACAGTGAAATCAAGGGCAGCCTTACCTACACAGCAAGACACCGAAACACTGTATGATTTACGTGTGGTCTAAGTCCTAACTTTAGTTTGTCCTGGAAAATAGTCCATGTGCACCCTAAAAGTAAAACAGGAGTGTGCCTGCAGTTATGGGTAAACTTGGTGACTGGTGGTGGTCAACTATTCCACACGTGATTTTGTCTAGCTCTACCGATTACTGAAAATATGGTACTGCAACCTCCAGCTATTACTGTTAAGAGTCCACTTCCTGTTCTCTTCTTCAGGCATTTATGGCTCTGATATTAGGTGCATGTGATTTTTATATCTTGACAATACAATATGTTACCAATACTATTATTAAACGTACCTTCATCTCTAGCAATACTGTCTTAAAAGTTCACCTTGGCTCAGCAGCACAAATGCCTGCCTGGTAAACACAAGGTCCCGAGTTCAATGCCAGTACCAAAAAAAAAGTTCATTTTGCCTGATATAGTATCTACTTCAAGGTTTTTCCTCCCCACTACTGGGGATAAAACTCATAAAACTCAAGATCTTTCCATGGAACAACAGCTCCAGACCTTTTTATTTTCAAGACAGAGTCTTGCTAAGCTGCTAAATCATTCAGGCTGGGCTTCACTACAGTCCTGCTGCCTCAGCCTCTCAAGAGTGCTGGGATTACAAGTGTGTGACACGACGCCCACCTGGATATGGTGACATGTAGAAAACATACAACTGGATAAAACAAAACTGAGTGGACGCAGGGGAAGCAGGAACATGGATCCACAAAGTCTGGGTGCAGGGAGATGGGTTCTGTTCTTGGGAGCCTGAAGCGACAGTGGCACCCTAGAGAAAGGCATCTGCTGAGTGTGTGAAACACAGATCTGACAGCAGCAAGGTGGAGACCGAGACAAGGCCAAGGATTCACCTGGAGGCTCCCAAGAGCATGAGTGCCAGGCTCTGGGTGCAGAAGACTCAAGACTAGGCCCCACCACGCCTAAGGGGCAGAGGTACATCAGTGACGAGGGGCTGGAGAAGGCGTACAGAGCACCCTCGTGGCTGGGAGTCAGTGTCCGGCTGACATGCTAGGGCGCCTCTCCCTCCAGAGGACTCGGGTCACCACTGTCTATGGTGCCTGCGACAGTACCTTAGGCGGTCAGGTTTGGTGACACCCATATTCTGTGCAATTCTCCTGAGGCAGAGGACCATTTTCTCCTGGAAATGGAAGGATCTTTAGGCACATGCATGAGTCCCCTCCCAACGACAGGATAAAAAGCCTGTGTTTCCATGTGTCCTATGACAGGTTCTTCAGAGGCATAGGTGGCTGGGATGGGTACTTCTTGTAAACTTTATGTAACAGCTATGGAGCCTATAAACACATCAGCATCATTTGGGTTTTGGCGGAACCAGGAATTGAATTCAGGACCTTGCACTTGCACCCCTGAGCTATCTCCCCAGCCCATCAGCATCATTTTGGACTAAATTATGTCAAATGAAGAACCCATCCCCATTTGTTTCATAAATTTTCCTGTTTGCTTAAAATCTAGCAAACCGAGGCTGGGCTGCAGCTCAGTGGCGCTGTCTGTCTGGCAAGTATGAGGCCCCGAGTTCAACTTCCCATAGCAAAAGAAATCAGCAGGCCCATTCCCACCAAGTAATGTTGGCAGGCCTTTTTAAAAGTCAGTTCAGGCTGGGCCCACATCTGTGGCAATCCTCCCTCAGTCCCCTAAGTCCTAGGATTACAACCAGGCACCACCACACCTGCCTAGATTCTTCTTACATGTAGAAGACAGGCCAGGTCGCAGGCCTCGTGGGTAGGAGCTCCCAGCAGAGTACCAGCGTATCCGAGGCAGAATCCCGCCCAGCCTCCCTGGGCCTTCCCCAGGCCACCTCAGCCAGGCCCTCCTGCTTCTCCTGCCAGCCAGCACACAGCAGGTGCTCACTAAACACTAACCAGTTGTAGTCTGAATCCCCCTTGAGACGTAAGCCTAACACCTGCAGCTGCCTCTGACCTTAGTGCTGTGCCCCTCACTGAGACAGACAGAGTGCTCCACCCTTCCTCAAGCAGATAGTTCCCCTCCTAGGCTAGATGCCTAGTCGCATCTCCTACTTCAGCAACACTCCACACGGCAGACTGGCCACATGGCACTTATTATGTGACCTCCTACAATCACCCCATCTGAGACCACTCAAGTCGCTGCTGGACTTTATTTGTGCCTGCCTCCACCAGAGTCCCCGCCTCGTACCAGGAAGTCAACAGGCAGGGTCTGACTTGTAGCTACCATGGTGTCCCACAGAGATGTGCGAAAATGCTTGTGAGGACAGAGCACGAGGACAGAGGGGTCTCGAGGAAGGGCCCAGAAGGACTGTCCACCCATCCACCCAGGGAACCTGGCCTAGGCACGGCCTGCAGGGGCAATTCAAGGCACAGCGGTGAAGGGCATGAGGGGCTCACAGGCCCCGCAGCAGCCCCCCTGCAGAAAAAGACACAACCAGCATTCCCCTCGGGAGATCTCGTGACACACGGAAGCAGCACTCTTGAACAAAAATGGAGACGGGGTCTTTCATGGCAGAGAGCGCACCTCAGACATGACACTCACTGCCTGAGACCAAGCAGGTCCCAAGTGAGGTCCCTGAGAACAGCAGCCTGGGAATGGCGAGACGTTCAAAGGCTGACAAGGCACAGAGTGGATGAACAAACAGCTAACAAGACGTGAAAACACTTTGGCTGATGAAACCTCCACCCGAAGCCGGGACACCAGCGTCCACCAACATGCAGAGGAGGGTGGCAGCAGAGATACTCCTCAGGACTGCTCCAGCGTCTCCCACACTGCCCACGGCCCGCCCACCACAAGAGCACACAGGCACAGGGTCTGCAGAGCAGGTCAGAGGTGGCACTAGGGCCTGACATCAGGACAGAATGCTTGGCACTGCACAAGAACGCTGGCTGGGCCCAGCCTGAAGGGGGAAGGTGACGGGAGGCGACGTCCACCTCGGGAAGTCAGGCTGCGCCCAAGACGGCCAGGTCAGGAAAGTCTTTCACTTCTCCCACTTCGCTGAAGGGCTGTCCACCTTGGTTGAAGGTCAGCTTATAACGTAAACGGATGGGTTCCTGGACAGAAGAGATGTGAAATATTCCACTAGAGGGGGGCCGAGCAACAGAACTGGCCCAGGGAGAAACCACTGCTCCACCCAAAGCCACCGCGGAGCAACCTCCTGAGGAGGTCCTCCAGGTGTACGGGCTGCGCAACCTGGCCCAGCCTGCCTGCAGCTACAGCCACTGGGAAACAACAGAAACCCTGGAAGCTTTGTGCGCTTGTGTGGGTCTGAGACAAACTGCCATGCAGAAGGGCTCACGGAGGAGCACAGAGGCTCTCTTCAGTGGACTCCAAAGCCTCAGAGTCACTTCCTTGATGCCCAGCCCAGGAATCCACTGCTGCTTTTTTTTTTTTCTTTCTTTTTTTTGAGACAGGGTCTCGCTATGCAGTTCAGGCTGGCCTTGAGCTCACTTTTGTAGCCCAGGCTGGTCTCTAACTCATACCGATCCTCCTGCCTCAGCCTCCCAAGTGCTAGGATTAAGGGCATGCGCCACCACACCCAGCTAACTATTGCTGCTTTTACTAATCCCCAAAGAAAAATAGACCCTAGCAAGAGATGCCCTAAGTACCCCACCTCTGCCAACCCAAGACCTGACAGCAAGGCCTTAGACACCCTTCTCCAGGGACACGGTGCAGGGGTCCCCACTTGCCTGCCAGTGCCAGCCAAGACATCAGAACGTACCTTGTGTGGATTGTCGAGCAACAACACCTGAGAGACCACAGCGGGAGGCAGCAACGGGCTGAATGCAGGAAGCTTGGAGCCGGACGCTGGCTGCAGCTTCACTCGCATTGACTGTGGGGGAAAAGCAACCGGTGACTCAGCCTGACGAGCTGCAGCTTCAGTGACGGAGCCCTGGGTGCGAGGCGCTCAACCTCCACTCCACCTCTCAAAGAAACAGGCTTCTCAGCACTTATGGGGGCTCACACAGACAGCTCCCACCAGCTGGAAGCCTCTGAACGGCCTCTCCTATACACATCCTATACCTGAAGGTGCGCGGGCATTGGCTGGCATCTGACAAGCAGCCTAAACAGCTGGAGAAGCCAAGGGCGCTGGCACTGTTGTGGGCAGAGGCAAGAGGACCGCCTGTCTTGAGCCCAACCTAGGCAACTTGGTAATACCCCATCTTGAAACAGAAAAGGGCTGGGAGGCCCGGCGTGGTGGCGCACACCTGCAATCCCAGCACTCAGCAGGCTGAGGCAGGAGGATCACCGCACAGCCAGTCTGGGCTACAAAGTGCGTTTCAGGCCATGTGAACGGCACAGTGAGACCCTGTCACAAAAAAAGTGGGGCCGAACTAGGAATGTAGTTCAGTAAGAAGGCCCTGAGTTCAGGCCCCAGTACTGCAATAACAAACTCTAGTTAATTTTCACTCCACCTCTTATTTTTCCTGGGACCGAAGGCTACCTATTTAAGTGCTGAGACTTGTACTGATAACTCATAATCATAACAGTACATATGCCAAGTGTAGTAGCACATCCTGCAATCCCAGCACTCAGGAGGCTGAGACAGGAGGACTGCTGGGAATTCCAGATCAACCTGGGCTACAAAGCAAGAACCTGTCTCAAAACAAAAACCATAAACAACACAAGTGCTGGCCTGGCAGTATAAGGTCGTGAGTTTGAACCCCAGTCTCACAAAAAAATAAGTAAATAAATAAAATAAACAAAAACAAAAAAGCAGTACATATTCAAATCTACCATGAAGATTAGAGATCAAGTGTCTTCACAATTATCTCGACTCTCCTCTTCATGCCCCTTCTCCTGTGACTGTCAGAGCAGTATCAGCGGGTCCCTATGTCCCTTGAAAAGGACACATTCCACATTGGCCAGATACATCATGTCCCTTGGGCCACGTGACACAAACAAAGTCAATCAAACCCCTTTCTTGGATAGGCCACATGTGTGCTTCCCAGCAGGTCAGAGTTTCTTTTTCATTTTCTAAGAGTTGGTGTCTGTATTGCTGGGCCGGCCCCCAACTCTCCTCCAGCTCAGCCTCCCCAGCAGCGAGGACATCAGGCACAGCCCACCACACCTGGCTTGGAGTTTCCCTTCAGTGGTGACGAGAGCTAAGGCCCACGTAACCCGCAGCTGCTGCAGTCACGATCCTGCTCTGTGGAAGACTGTCAGAGATCAGTCCGCAAAGCAAAGCAGCAGCTAGAGATGCAGAGATGCTCCAGGAGTTACTGGCAAACCCACCTGGAGCACCTCGCATCTTAAGGCAGGAACCCTGGTTAAGGGAGGCAATAAATTTCCATTTCATCTTCACACTAGTCTAAATGCAAATCATGTCCCAACAAAGGACCTGTGTTCAAAAATGCATTTTCTGTTACAAAAATTTCAAGGAGGCAGCCAGCAGCCAGGGACTCACCTTCGGCGCTGCCACTTGAAACATGATGTCCCAAACGGGCTGTGTGGCAGTACTCATCATGGTCAGCAGCAACACCTGCACCTCTGGGTGGCCAGGCGCCCCGGTCTGTGAGAAGTGGAGCAGAATCCTGAAGCCGTTCCGGTCATACACGATCATAGGAGGCAGTGCGCCTGGCAGAAAGGACCCAACCAGAGGGGTGAGCACCACTACTGTGCACGTGGACGCCCGTGCCTGCTCCCGCTGCTCCTGGCCTAACCCCCAGCCACTGCGACCAAGTCCTCATCATTTCTCAGGACCCCTATAGCCCTCCAAGCTGACCTCTCATCAGCATTCAGCCACCCTCTCAGCACACAGCCAGGGTTTCTTTATCTTTTTTGTCTTTTTGAAACAGCGTCTCGCTATGCAGTTCAGGCTGGCCTTGAGCTCACTTTTGTAGCCCAGGCTGGTCTTGAGTTTGCACTGATCCTCCTGCCTCAGCCTCCCAAGTGCTGGGATTACAGGCGTGCGCCACCACAGCCCGGCTCATAATTCTGCTTTTAACATCACGTTTGCAACTTTGTTTTACAATTCAGATTAGTAAAAGGCAAAAGACATATAGAGTCTGAAAAGAACAGAGTATATGATTAAAGTGCCTGCAATGCCCAGGCCTGCTGTGCTAGCCCTGCTCCCGGGGCACATTGAGACAGCAGTTGAGACTGGGCATGGTGGCACACGCCTGTAATCCCAGCTCTTGGGAACCTGTAAACAGGTGGATCACTATGAGTCTGATCTAGTAGTGAGACTCTGAACACCCTATAGACCTTCCCTAAAAAATACAAAAAAAAAAAAAAAAAAAAAAAAACCCAAAAAAAAAAAAAAAAAAAAAAAAAAAAAAAAAAAACCCACAAGAGTATAATTTCAGATTTATAAAATGTTACAAAATAAAAGAATTCCTATATACTTCACCCAGTGCCTCTAAATGTTACTCTTACACAATTGTGGCTTTTTTTTTTTTTTTTTAATATATTTGGTATAGGGTCTCACTACGAAGCTCAGACTGGTGGCAATACTCCTGTTTTCAGCCTCCCTGGCACTGGAATTATAGGCATATGACACTACCACACCCAGTGGCCAGCTAGGGGGCGGGGGGACATGTGGTGCCGAGGATCCAACCCTAGTCCCTGCATTTACCTAAACAGGCACTTAGTCGGCTGAGCTATATTTCACCAGCCCAATGACATTAATTTTTGAGACCAAGAAACTAACAACAAATATGCATTCGTTTTTTTAAAAATTTATTTTATTTTCTTAAACCTCATGTATTTGTTTATGTTATGGCTGGCTCAGCCTGCCCTGGGGATGGGGCTGGTGCAGCATGTGGTGCCTGGGATCGAGCCGCTGTCCCTGCGGTGGCCTAAACTTTCTGACGCAGGCACTTTAGACCACTGAGCCATCTCACCAGCCCTGCATTAGTTTTTAAATCTAAAATTAAGAAAGCAGATGTGCAAAAGGCCTCCACAGCTTCCCAAATAGGTTTAAATTCCCCTGCTTGGTCCTAGGCCCTCTGCACCTCGCCCTCCCCACAGGGGCCTCTGTGCCCTAGAAGAGCAAAGGACAGGGCCTGTTTTCCACTCCAGGATTCCTGTGTGCCCACTGTGTCACCTGGCTGGCCTTTGGTTTTCCCTCCTTTATAACTGAGGTGATGCCCACCTTTCTTATTTAACAAGAGCCTAAAAAAAAACAAGAGCCTAGAGGCCAGCTCCGTAGCCAGCTCTTCAGCTTCGCCTCTCGACCTCTGTCATTTCCAGCCATACTAAACACCCCTCCTTCCATGCCACACGAATGTCCATATCCCACGGGGGCTTCAGCTCCTGTGTTAAATCCTACCCAATACCGTTTGCAGTGACAGTCCTATGACAGACAAGGCTTTAGAAAAAACACCAGCTAGAAGACGGAGCAGCCCCTGCGTCCTCCACCCCAGGCAAATGCACTACTCATCTTCCCGAATTTAAAAGCCACTCCTGCCACCCTGGGATGGAAAAAGCCAGGAGTCTAACACAGAGAGGAAAACAAAGGGGACAGCTGTACTCACTGGGCTTCACAGACGCCAAAGGGACAAACACCTGAGCCAGAGGTGTGTTCTGCAAGGCCGGGGAAGACGTCAAAGGGCCGGCTTCCCAGGACCAACCCGGAGATGACTTGGTGCCCGGCGGCACTTCCTTGGGGATATTTTTCTGGGGAACATAATTCCTACAAGGAAATAAAAAATATCAAAAGGCCACCAAGAATGGTATAGAATTCTAAGAATCTGTAATTAATCTTACTAAAGAACAAGATGAAAAAAAAAAACCAAAATGAGAAGATGAAGGGAAACACAGGCACACGTGGCATCCATTAAGAGGGACATAATTTAGTATATCTACATAAACGAAAAAAACCCTGATCAATTACAATATGCCTATCACAGAAAATGAGGCGGATTTACACAAACAGTAGAAAATGCCATAAAAATAAGCCACAATGCACTGCTACCATGTATTAAAAAAACACTTTCTAGAGAGTGGGACTTAGAATGCCTATTACAGATTTCTCTAAGGATCCAGTTATGCTTAATTCAAATTACACAGCAATGGAGAAAAGCAAGCATAAGTCATCACTGTTGTGTACCTCCTTCTGCTCCATTTTACAAGTGTAAATGTGCCCTGTGTGAAAACACAGTAGAGACAAGAGGCTGCAGAGGCCACCAGCAGGAGGCAGCCCTGAGTGGGAAGGGAGGACCCCAGTGTCCCGGCCGAAGCTGGCCTCCCTTGCCCAAGACTCACAGCGGCCGCAGCGAAGGCTGTGGGGACAGGAGGTCCAACAAGCCCCTCTCTGCAGAAGCGCCCTGCACACTGTCACCAGGCAGGGCGCTGCTGATGGTGGTGGGATTCTCCTTTCTCTTACAATCCTGACCAGCAACCTGTGGGACCAGGAAGGGCTAAATAAGGCTGGCCCAGGGGTCCCATGCACACTCCCAAATCCCAGGGCTCAGTGCAGGCCCTGAGGCAGGAGGAGAAGGAGCCGCAGAGCAACCTCCTGGGCAGACCCGCAGGAAGCAGATGAGGGCAGGGAATGGAGGTCGCTTGGGCTGTGCTCTGACAGAATGCATGGGGCGGGCCAGCCCTCTCCCCAGGGGGAGACTAAGAGGCCCTCTGCCCACCCACCTGCTGAGCCCCAGGGAACAGCTTCCTACCTCACTCTGGACGGGAGCATCGCTGATCCCTGTAGGAAAGAACGAAGACGCACAACCGTAACTACCTCACAGAGACAAAGCAGGGAACATCTGCCCTTTCTTCTCAGGAGGTTCACAAAGTCAGCAAAGGGGAGGAAGCGACCTAAGCCATTCAACTCTCCCATGGCAAGCGTGAGACTAAGATGCAGAGAAACTTCTCGCAACTGCCCAGAGTGCCCAGCTCCTCAAAAGCAGGCCTCTGCTCCCTGCACATCCCCACCCCGCCTCTCCCTGCTCAGGGTCACTGGGCCTGCTTCTCCAAACGAAGCCCTCTCACCTAAGGCTGCCAGGTCCTGATGAAGCAAGGATGGTGCCACAGGCCCAGCCTGCTCAGGGCCACTGTCTGTGTCCAGGTCAATCAAGGGGAAATGCTTCACGCAGCCTGAGGGACTCTGAAAGACTAGAGGCAGGCAGGCCAGGAGAGCAGTAGGTCCCAAGAACACAAGTCCCCACCTCCACCAACACCCTCAGGGCTCTTCCTGATCACACCACCCCCACCTTCCCACCCTTCCACATGTGACAAGGGGGCAGGCCAAGGATGGCTTTCCCGCCCTACAGACAAGTCCTCTCTCACAGGTCCCATTAACCTGGGCAGCAACAAACGGCTGCCTCTCTACTCAGAGGGCTTGGGAAGGTCGGTCATGGTCATCTACAGTGCTTGATAAGCAGACCTAGTCTACCTTTGGCAGCCTGACTGAGAAGGTCGATACTGAGACCAGAGAACCCGTTAACCAGTAACTTGGACACAGCTGACCTAGGACCGCTAGGACCACTAGGGACGTTTCCACAAGCAAGGGCCTGGGAACAAGCTCTTTCATTTCTACAACGTAACTCCGACTACTCTGCAGGGCCATCCCTCCTCTGGGATTTGCCAAGTGCCTCAAGGCGGAAAGCAGGGACAGCTCTTCACACATACCTCTGGAGACAGGTGTATCTCCCACTGAGCTAGTCACTGTACTCCCAAAGGTGACAGGACCCTCCATCACCTGTTTGTACAGCAGAACTCCCTGAGTGAGGAGGTCATTTGCCTGGAGAATCTCCGCTGGAAGTGAAAGAAAAACCAGAGCCCCGAGGTTAGCCACCACACTCCCAGCCTTTTCTGAGTATTCTTTTTTTTCAACAATTCTTTTTTTTTATTTATTTGTTTGCTTGTTGTGTTTATTTGTTTCTTCTTATTTATTTTTTTGTGGCTGGCTCAGCCTGCCCTGGTGGTGGGGCTGGCGCAGCATGTGGTGCCGGGGATCGAACTGCAGTCCCTGCAGTTGCCTGAGCTTTCCTAAGCAGGCGCTTTAGACCACTGAACCATCTCGCCGGCCCCCTTTTCTGAGTATTCTAAACAGCCCTTGTGCAGTGGACCAGGCTCAACAATCCATGCTTCTGCCCAGACGGTGCTACTCAAGCTGGAGCCCTAAAACTCAGTTACCAATATAGGAAGAAACAATGTGTTCTTACCATGTCTGAGCTGTCCGCCAGGACAGCCGACAGCAAGCACTCAAATGTGTTCTTACCACGTCTGAGCTGTCCGCCAGGACAGCCGACAGCAAGCACTCAAAACGTGGTTCTTTCATCTGGGCATGATGGCGCACACCTGTGATCCCAGCACTCAGGAGGAGACTGAGGCAGGAGGATCACTGCGAGTTCGAGGCCAGCCTGAACTACACAGCAAGACTGTCTCAAAAACAACAACATGTCTCCCCAAAAGAATGGCTCTCTCAATGAGAAACTGAATCTCTTCATTTTAATTTACCTAAAAGCATTTGATTCAGTTACTGGAAAGCTTTTTATTTTTATTTTTTAACGTATTTAGTAGAGTCTATAGGGTCTCAATACACAGATCACACATGCAGTGATCTTTCCTGTTTTTCAGCCTCTCAACTGCTGGGATTTTACGTGTGCACTACACACCCAGTCTCATCCAGCCCAGTCTCACACACCCTCTCAGCGTGACCCAGGGGCGGGGCCAGCACAGCATGCCACGGATGGAACCCCTGGCACCTACATCTGCCCAAGCAGGCGCTTTAATCTGCTGAGCTATTTGGCTAGGCCTTGGAAAGCTTTTAAATATTTAGCAAACAAAAGTATTTAATATTTGAGTCAGCTTTTCAACCTACTAATTTTATAAAATTACAAGCGCAGGCCCAGCGTTTCCCTGTCTGGTGACTGTCTGGTGTCGGCCGATGCACAGGCGCATGAAGCCGCTCACTGCCCTCCAGCTGTCTGGCTACGAATGGAAGCTGCAAACCGCCAGCGCGGGGCTCGACTCTGCAGCATGCGTTTCCACCTGGCGCGTTCCCACCAGCTCCTCACACTTCACTGCCTTAGACCTCCCTGCAGTAACTGAGAAAACCGGGGCTAGACGGTAAGTAAAATGCTGATAGCGCAACACTACAGACCTCTAGCGAACCCCCAATCACGGGGTGCCAAGAAGTGAGCCCCGGGCCTGGGCACCAGGTTCTGTCTCTAGCCCTTGCAGTTTCTAAGACGGGCTCACTGAGTTACGTTGCCCATGCCAGGCTCAACTCCTGCCTCAGCCTCCCATCGTGCCTGATCAAGCTCCAGCTCCCCCTAACCTAAGCAAGCCTCAATCTAACTGGTAACTGTCACATCGGGCCCAGGAAAAGGGGAAGCGCTCAGCAACTGCAGAGAGCCTTCCAGGCCAAGGGACCTATTCTCCATGGAGGAAACCTGAATAGGGCCAGGCTGCTCTTGGGTGTCCGCGGAACCTGGCCCACACCTCACCTTCCCGGGATGGGCCGCCGCTCCAGGGTTTACTCCACTGATTTCATGCTCAGGGCTAGGCCTTTCCCTTCCCAGCCCAACCCCCACAGGACCCAGAGCTCAGGCTCCCTTCTTCCCAGCATGCAGCGGGAAGGCTGCCAGGCAGCAGCACTGCGTTACCAAGTGCGTCGTCATCATCTGTGGTGTCGCTGGCCAGCCGGAACAGCGTGGGCCGCAGCCGCTCACACCTTTCATACACGACCTGGGAAAACAGAGCCCATGTCACACATGTGTGCACCCCACTGCAGCCCGGGTGCTTCCATACAAGCAGGAAAGAGAGGCATTGGGAGCTGCCTGCAGCCTCCTCAGGCTCTCAGAGACATGCTTCAGTTCCCAAATAACATGGAACTTCACTTCAGAAAGTTTGGGCTGTAGGTGTAAGTTTTGTTTCAGCACTGAAGACCAAACTCAGGCCTTGCACGTGCCAGGCAAGCTCTCTGCCTCTGGGGGGGGGTGGGGGGGAGGGGTTGGTGTGGACACAGACGGATGTGCGACACACAAGAACAGGCTGAGCAATGGGAATCTCCCCGATCCTCCATGAGCATTTGAACTTCCCATCCCAACTGCAGTCTGACGCTTTGGTCCCCTACAACGACCTTCCCAGGATGCCTAGTGCCCAGGCCCACCCTTGGTGCTAACCTTCCTCCCCCAACC
>PVKN010005591.1:0-14226 GCA_004027915.1 Capromys pilorides | reverse complement strand
TGGGGGGGGAGGGGTTGGTGTGGACACAGACGGATGTGCGACACACAAGAACAGGCTGAGCAATGGGAATCTCCCCGATCCTCCATGAGCATTTGAACTTCCCATCCCAACTGCAGTCTGACGCTTTGGTCCCCTACAACGACCTTCCCAGGATGCCTAGTGCCCAGGCCCACCCTTGGTGCTAACCTTCCTCCCCCAACCCCTTCTAGAAAGTCCCGCCCTCTTCATTCTGAGAAGACAGTGCCACACAGCCTCACCCTCCCAGTGATGCTGAGGAGGAGACAGAGCTCCTTTTCTCTCTCTTTTCTTTTTGAGACAGGGTCTGACCATGCAGTTCCAGATGCCTTGAGCTCACTTTGTAACCTAGGCTAGTCTCAAACTCCTAACAATCCTCCTGCGTCAGCCTCCCAAGTGCAGGGATGACAGATATGCACCACCACATCCAGCCAGCTTTCTTTTCTTGAAAGACGCTCAGGTGACCTCCCATTCTAGGTGTCCCTGACTGCCACCTCTGCTGCTCCTTTGCTGGTTGGGGAACAGACAAGCTGGAGAAAAGCACAACATGCAGACCTCCCTGAGGGACCCTGGCACCACCTCACCAAGAAGTGGGACTCTGCAAGAGAGAGGGAGGGAGGCAGGCAGGCAGGCAGAGATAGAGCCATAGGCAGAGGAACAGAGACAGATTCAGTACGTGCAGGCGCACGCTTGGACTGGCTGTGAGTTTCAATACACTTGTTTTTATTAACAAGATTTCAGGGCCAGCCAGACAGCAGACTAAAGCGCTTGCTTTGGCAGAGCACAGCAGTCAGGGTTAGCAATCCCCAGTGCACGCTGAGACAGAGATTGAGACTGGGCGTGGTGGCACATGCCTGTAATCCTAGAGTGTGGGAGGCTGACAACAGGAGAATCACTACAAGTCAGATCTACGTAGCGAGATGCTGTAGATACTGTACTAAATACATAAAATAAAAAAGATTTTAGCTTAGTGTTTTCTTATGAAAAGCTGAAATTTAATATCTAAGATTCAGCAGAGGGATTAAGAGACTGAGACTCTCCCAACGTTGCGCTGGCCCCCTGGCCTAGCTGAACCTGCAGCAGCATATTCTTTGTGAAGAACTTATGAAAACAAACGCAAGAACAGGCGCATTTGCTTGGACTGGCTATGGCCAGCAGAAGCCCCACAAGGCAGGAAACATGCCGAGATGCCTTTCTCAGAGCAAGTCAAAAGCAACCCCGCTGAGGATCAGTGAAGGTTGGTGACCCAGGGGGACAGCTGACTCTTTAGTGTTAACAGTGTGAGCGATTTTCGGTGAAAGGATAGATTCACGTTGGGTGCTTCATCTTTTTAAAATTATGTGTTTTATAGACTCCAAATCTTGAACACCAAAGAGTGACTACAGCAAAAAAAAAAAAAAACTACAATGAATAAAAACTAAACCAGATGGTGGAAGATCACTCCAAGCGGCCTGGCGTGACTGAGAACAACAGGAAAGCACTGCGAGGCCCTCGAGGTAAAAGTGCCACGTCACACACCAATTGTCAGCACGTAGACCCAGCCACAGAGTGTTACCAGGTTAGGTGAAGCTGAGAGGAAAGAGTTTCTTGACGGGCCATGGAGAGTGTCATTCCCAGTACCTCAGTTTCCGCAACTGTCTTTCTAAGAACACTCATCCGGCGGCTGCCATCTCTCACATTCCACAGTATGGAGCGAAGCACAAGAGGCCCCTGTCTGGTGGGGATCTTACTGCAAGGGCTGGGCTGAATGGGGGTAACCGACTCTGTTGCTGATTTCCTCAACAAGGATAAAATCTCAACGCATCTCTGAGATGCTACTGGGCAGAAAGACTGTTCAAGATGAAGTCTTGTGCAAGGCAAGTGACGTCACTCGAGAGCTCACCACCGACTTACAAAGGCAGCCTGCTACTCCAGGTGCTTGGATAAAGCACACTCGCAAATCGGCACGCAAGGCTAGCAGGGATGTTGCGTTGGGCTGCTGGTAGCACCCTAACGGAGCTACTGAGACTGGGGTCTTTGCCTGGAAGAACACAGGGTGAGGTCTCTACAATGCTGCAATGGAGGCTATTGTGTCACAAGAAGTCAGAACAAGTGCCTTCACGTAACAGTGATGGGGCACCTTGCACAGCGGGGGCAACCGCTGGTTTTATACAGTTGTGTCCTAAAGAAGCCTAACATCTAGTCGTTCAGTTTCAGTATATCATACACCAAGAGCCTCTTTGCCAGAGAGCAGCAAAAAAAATCACACGCCCTCAAAAATGTCACCAAAATGGTGAGTTACCTCATGCTTATGCTCTCGACTTTCAAGATTCAAGCAGTTCTTGAGGAGCACAGTCCAATGCTTTGCTCCGCACAGGAAAGTCTGAGCAGCTGATGAGTCCCGGAGAGACGTGCAGCCCAGCTGGATGGAAGCAGGCTGCTCACAAGCAAACCCAGCTGGCAGCCCCCTGCCACAGCCTGGCTCACCACGGCATTTCTTAGATTTGAGACCACAGTCCACGATACTGACCCAAAGACTGCAAGGAGTCGGGAAAACAGCAGAAGCGAGGTTTCATGATATCAAGACTGCAGGCGTTTGAGAACTTGAAAGTGGGCAGCTAAAGTATTTTGCAAATCTCAAACTGCATTAGGCAATTTCCACATTTGCAGACACTCTTATACGCTACCAGAAAATCTACAAAGAATTTTCTACCTTTGTACCAGTGGCAAAGAAGAATTTTAGTAAGATTGTTATATAGTTCTATAAGATAGAGACAACCCTAATTTCTTCTCCAGATAAAACGAATTTTAAAGAACTTGATCTTTTTTGTTTACATTGGTTAAATACTGAAAATCAGACTGGAGGTATTAGAATTTCAGGAAAGCTCTATCCGGAAAGTCTATGGCTGGGTGCAGTACCTGACAAGATAAAGGACCTGAACAGAGGACAAGCACAGCCCGGCCAGCAGTGTGAAAGATGAAACCTTCAGGTCTGGGATTCTCTGCCAAGTAATCCTAAGCCAAAGCACTGGGTTGCTTCTCTTCTTTGCGTTTGTCTTTTTGAGATAGGGTCTCACTATGCAGCTCAGGCTGGCCTTGGGCTCCCTGTGTAGGCCAGGCTGGTCTTGAACTTGCAACCGTCCTTTTGCCTCAGCCTCCCAAGTGTGGGGATTACAGGCCTGCACCACTAGCCTGGCTGCTTTTCTTACTTTATTTGAATTATCTTTGGCTTGCGAGCAGCTGGGTTCAGCTCTAGCTCTACCACTTCTGATACAAGAAGGGTCAAGGCCAGTCATAGCTCAGTGGACTAAAGAGCCTGCTTAGGCAGAGCGCAGTTGCCAGGGTTCAATCCCCAGCGTGCCTGCTGGCCCTGCCCTGGTGCGCGCTGAGACGGCGACTGAGACTGGGCATGGTGGTGTGTGCCTATAATCTCAGCTCTTGGGAGGCTGTAAACAGGCAGATCACCACTGAGTTCGATCTGTTTATTGAGATCCTGTATGCCACAAAAATAAATAAATAAAAATCTGATACATGAAGGAGGTGGGCAGTGACCCGAGTGCGGCAGGTGCTGCTCACAAGCCAAGCACTGGCAAGCCAAGGACTGACACATCAGCAGCACACATGCACGCACAGCAAAGGCCACGTTAACATGTAAAAGATTGCAAATACACACTGCTACTTTTCGATAAAAAGCTGTATCACTGAAAATTTGTCATGGTGTTTTTCTATTAAGACAAAAGAGGTTAATGTAAAAGTTGTATTTTCAACATTGAAACCTCAGTACTCTGGCTTTGTTGTGGAGCTGGCACTTTTGCTAACTAAGTGGGCCTGGGTTACAGTTTGGGCGCTGGTCTCTAGAAGGGTGGACTAGGAGAAGAGGGCCTCAGCATGTCGGCACTGTGCGGCCAGGTAGGGCTGCTGCTCCCAGGGGGCAGCCAGAGCTGGCAGCAAAAACTAAACAGAACTTCATTGGAATTCAATTTTTAAAATTTTTTAGGAACCAGGTTCGATCCTTGGTGTTGGACTGGCCCCACTCCGGGGGCCTGCTGAGACAACACAGAGACTAGGTGTGGTGGCTCGGGCCTGTGATCTCAGCACTTAGGGGGCTGACAAACAAAAAGGATCACTGTAAGTCTAATCTGTGTAGTGAGACCCTACAGACTCTGTACTAAATACATTTAAAAAATTTTTTACTTTGAAAGACACTATCGGGCCGGCAAGATGGTTCAGCGGTCTAAAGCACCTGCTTAGGAAAACTTAGGAACTGGAAGGACCGCGGTTCCATCCCCAGCACCACATGCTGTGCCAGCCCCAGCCCCAGGGCAGGCTGAGCCGGCCATAATACAAAAATTAATTAATTAATTAATTTTTAAAAAAGATGCTATCAAGGTAGGAATGGTGGCGCACACCTGCAATCCCAGCACTCTGTAATCCCAGCACTCGGTAGGCAGAGGCAGAAGGGTCACTCCAATGGGCCTCACAGAAGATCCTAGTCCTGTCTCAAAAATCCAAATTAAAAACATTTCAAAAATAAGAAAAGGAGGGGTCGGGGAGGTAGCTCCATGGCACACATGCCTGCCTGGCAAGTGCAAGGTTATGAGTTCCAACCCCGGTTCCACCAAAAAATAAATAAAAAATTTAAAAAAAAAAAAAAAAGGATGGGAATGTCACTTAGCTTGGTATAAACCCCTGGGTTCAATCCCCAGTACCACAAAAAAAGAAAAGCAAAGATAAAGATATAGATAGTTGTGTCTAAAGACATACAAATGGCCAGAAAGCCTGACCTGGTTGCGCACACCAGAATTCCAGCACTCGGAAAGCTGAGGCAGGAGGACAACTGCAGTTCAAGGCCAGCCTGAACTACACAGTGAGACCCTAAATCAAAGCAAAAAAAAAAAAAAAAAGTGACAAAGAAACAAAATCACACAAAACACAAGCAGCCAATAAGCACATAAAAGAATTCTCAACATAAACCATCAAAGAAATACAAAACCACAATTAGATACAACTTGACATCTAGGTAACTGTTAGAAAAAGACAGACCCTGAGTGTTGGCAGGAGGGGAAGCACAGGAAGCCTCCCAAGTGGCTGGGGGAATGGAAAGCAGTGCAGCTGCTTGAAGAACCAGCTTGGCAGACCCAGCAGAGGGCCCAGCACCATGCTCCCACACACACCCCAGAGCATTTAAAACTTATGTTCAAAGGAGCCGGGGAGGCAGCTCAGTAGAATAAGTGCTTGCCTGGCAAGCGCAAGGGCCTGAGTTCAATCCCCAGCTCTGCAATCAAACTTATGTTCACATAAAAGCTTACAGGACTTTTTTGTGTGTGTGGTACCAGGGACCTGGCCAGGACCTTGCACTGGCCAGGCAGGCACTTATGCCACAGAGCTATATCCCAGGACTTCTTTTGGAGTGATTAAAATGTTCTGAAATTAGCAGGAGAGACAGCTGCTATGCTATGCTATGCTATGCTATGCTATGCTATGCTATGCTATGCTATGCTAGCGTGGCGGTGGCAAACACAGCGTGCGAGTCATGGCAGGCCAGCTGGATCCCTGAAAGCTCTCAGAAGCTCACCTGCCCTGAGTTAATGACTTCAATAAGGGCGTTAACAGAAAAAGGCCGATCTCAGCTAAGTACGCAAGGCGTGAAGGAAAGGGAACTGTCACTCGCTGCTGTCAGGAAGGGAAAATGGCATGCTCAGGAAACAGTCTGGCAGTTTTCTGGGTTTTGTTTTAAATAACGTGTTTGGTTAGTACAGGGTCTCACTACACAGCTTAGACTTGTAGTGATCCTCCTGTTTTCAGCCTCCCCAGCTCTGAGATCACAGGTTTGCGCCACTGTGACTGGACTCTGGCCAGCTCAGGACCCCTTCCCACAGGGCAGGGTTGTTGGGGCAGGTGGTGCCCAGCACCGAACTGTGCAGTCCCTGCACTTGCCGAAGCCTGTCTACACAGGTGCTTTAGTCCACTGAGCAATCTCACCATGCCCACTGGCAGCTTAAGAAGCCAACTGCATACTCATCAGATGGCGTAGCAGCCCCGCGCTTACCCAAGGCAAGTGAGGATGCACAAAACCCCACCACAATTGCTCGTCGCGCCCATGGCTGGAAACATCCCAAACACTAACACACGACTGGATGTGTGCACTGTGACACATCTATGCACCGTGCTCCTCAACAATAAGAAGTGGGTTGGTCAACATGACAACACGGGGCTGGAGAGACAGCTCAGTAGAATAAGAGCTTGCCTGGCAAGTACAAGGGCCTGAGTTCAATTCCCGGTTCCGCCAAAAAAAAAAAAGAAAGAAAAGAAAAAAAACCACGACAACATGAGGAGATCTCACCAAGGGAGATACCAATTAAGAGACGGGCACTCTAGCACTCCCTTTATGCTGGAGTCTAAGCGAACAGAAAGTAAATTAGCGGCTGCTGGGGCCAGGGCCGAGAGGAAAGGACGGGAGGACATGAGTTAGAGGGGCAGGGGTGACAGCCACGTTCACTGGACTCCCAGGGTACAGCGGAGCACTGCAGCCATGGCAGGGGCAGCCCACATGGGTAGGCACCTTACCTGCAAGGCCTCCTGGTCCGGCGGGGCCTGCCCAGGCATGCGGTACGTGCTCAGCATCTCCCGCAGCGCCTTCACATGGCTCCGCACTTCCTCCACCGCACTGACTCTCCGGGACACCTTCTCAGACTTCTCCTGTTCCTTTGGGGGAAAAGGGCAGAAACGTAGGGGAAGTGGCTCTGGGTGAAAGGAGAAAGGGGCAGGAAAAGCCAGTGCACTTAGGACACTCAGGGAGGAGAAAAGAACATGAGGTGAATGAGGGTGCTGGCTGGAGGGGAAATAAAGGACAAACTCCAAGTCCAGAAATCCTGGGGGACAGCATGGAACAAGGGCTGGTGCCTACAGCTTCGTACAGGACCAGCCTCCACTGGCTGGAAAAACAAACTCCCGAGCAAAGTCTGTGTCTATACCAGCATCTCTCACTAAGACAGAAGCTGGTGTCACAAAATGCTGAGAGTGGGCTGGGGAAACAGCTCGGGCACAGCACTTGCTGGTAAACACAAGGTCCTGAGTCTGATCTCTAGTGCCAAAGAAAATAGAGCTGGAAAACCAAGCACAGTGCCACACTCTGGAAGCCTGAAGCAGAGGAGCACAAACTCAAGCCCAGCCGGGCAACTCAGCAAAACCATCTCGAAGTTAAAAAGGCCAGGGGTGTAGCTCAGCGCCAAGGCCCTGGATTCCATCTCCACCACTAAGGAAAAGAAATGGAGCTGAGAGCTGGGCATAGTGGCCCGCACCAGTCATCCTAACCCTGGGGAGCCTGAGCCAAGAGGAGGACCACCTGGACTACAAAGTAAGACCACACTTAAAAAAGCGCCTGGCATGGTGGCACACGCCTGTAACCCAGCAATCAGGAGGCTGAGCCAGGAGGACTGTTGCAAGTTTAAGACCAGTATGGGCTACAAAGTAAGCTCAAGGCCAGCCTGAACTGCATAGCAAGACCCTGTCTCAATCACACACACTCAAACACACACACACACACACACACACACACACACACACACACACACACAGAGCAATGACCGAAAAGGGAGCTGAAGCCAGGATGCCCAGGATGTCCAACCACCACCCTGCTGCCCTTCAGGACTCTAAGGCCTCAGGGCTGCTCCACAGCACCCTGCACCCCCGAGCACACAAGCATGCACTGCCCAGCATCCCGCTGGACCCACGTGGAAGAAGACTCACCTCCCTGACCAAACTCTTGATCAGCCGGTTTGCAGCCTGCAGGTCCTCAGGGTGGCTGCTCTTCAGCAGTCGGTTCAGAAGCTAGAGAAGAGGGGTGCCGCTGTGACCCCAAGCCAGACGGAGTGGCAGCCATGGAAGCATCAACACTAGTAACATTATGTCACTGTGTTGCCAGAGACATGGGTTCTACAACCACCCCAGCAGATGCCTAATTTTCATGGAGCGAGGAATGGGAGACTCATGTTCCCATGCCCCATAGGGCACGAATGACAAAGTCTGGAGACATTACTGGCTGTTGTAACTGATAAAGAGGACCTACTGGGGCCGGCGAGATGGCTCAGTGGTCTAAAGTGCCTGCTTAGGCAGCCATAGGGACTGCGGTTCGATCCCCGGCACCACATGCTGTGCCAGCCCCACCCCCAGGGCAGGCTGAGCCGGCCAGAACACAAATAAATAAATAAATGAGGTTTAAAAAATAAAGTAAAATAAAAAAACTTTAAAAAAAAAAAAGAGGACCTACTGCCATCCAGTGGGTCGAGGCCAGGGAGACATCCCATCCATCAGCACAGCCTCCACCAGCCTGCCCCAGGGCAGAAACATCAATCTCAAAAGGTCCAGGCTGCTGAGGGCGCCCTGGCTCATGCTTGCTACGCTGGCGCTGGCTGTGGCCACACTGTAGGTCACTTTACTCCAAGGCACACAGGAGCCTCCCTCTTAGCGGAGGAGAGGCAGCAGTAAGGATGGGAAACGTTGACCGCAGTCACACAGAAGTGGCCTTCCCCAGAAGTCGCGCCCACGCTCTCCAGCTCCTCAGTTCCGCAGCCCCCACCATTCGCCTCTGCCAGAGCTACCTTGACTAGGGCTCAGGCTTGACAACTTTCCTCTTCCCTCCCCTTGTTCTTTCTGATCAACAATTCTGAGAGGACAACAGTGGCACTGGGCTCACTGGCACTCAAAATAATCTTCACCAGCATACAGCTCTCTGCCCGCCCCCTCAGCACCACAAGCACAGAAACAGGAGATGAGCCCACGCCCCGCCCTAGGTGACCTCCAGGGCCCTTCCTGCCCAGGAGCACACACAGGCAAGCTGGGACGTCCAGAGCGCAACATTACCACCTGTCCCTGCACGAACACAGCGGGGCTTCTGCGCCCTCAGACCAGTTCTAGACCGCTCTCCCTCGGCCTGCTCACTGGCTCAGAGGTCAGGGGCCTTCCCAAGCCTGCACCCCGGAAGCAGCTGGCCAGACCCCCCCACCCCACCCCCCGGCTGAGAGGCCTGAGCGCAGCTCCCCACCTTGGACTTTTCTTCATCATCAAAGATGGAGCTGGTGGGCCAGGGAGAAGGTGGCGGTAAGATTTTATCCACTGGTAGTTTAGGGTCTTGTTTTATGATTCCTGAAATACCCAATTCACAAAGTTCAGACACATTAGCAAGAGCCAGTATGAGGTCCAGAAACCTTTGGTTCCTGATGCCCCACAAAAAACTCATCACTAGGGCTGGCGACATGGCTCAGTGGTCTAAAGCACCTGCTTAGGCAACCACAGGGACCGTGGTTCAATCCCCGCCACCACATGTTGTGCCAGCCCCACCTCTAGGGCAGGCTGAGCCACCATAATATATATAAAAAAACCGTCATCACTAACTGCCTCCAAAAGATACAGCCAGCCCAGGGGCAACCCGCTTGGGTCCCTTCCCTGTTCTTCTCTCAGATAGGAGCCTTCTTTCCCCCAATAAATCTATTCTGCTCATTAAAAAAAAAAAAAAAGACATAGCTCGGCTGTAGTGGAAGCTCTGTACTTTCCCAAGAGAATCCAAAAGCCCACCCTGAAGTCAAGGGCAGCAGAGCAGAGCCAGCCCACGGCCTGCAGTCATGGATCTTTTGCTATGAAAATAATGATCATTTTATGCAGCCTCATAAATAACCTCTCAGGGCCCAGAAACTACTGCAAGATCCCCAGTAAAGTTCCATCACATGGAAAATCTATCTTTTTTTTTAATATCAGGGATTGAACTCAGGACTTGCACTTGCCAGGCAGGCACTTATGCTGCTGAGCTACCTCCCCATCCGCAACAATCTATCCTAAAATAAGTTAATTCTGCAAAAGAGCCCAACCTAAAAAGAATTTGGACTCCCAGCTTCCAGACAGGACACATAAAGAAGAAAGATTACCCTGACAACAGTAAAAAAAAAAAAAAAAAAAAACCGAGATAATCCACAACTTAACATTTTTGAATCCAGGAGACCTGCTATCACAGGTCGATGTGACCTGAAATCCAAGCAAAGGCAAGGTCTCCAATGAACAGCAGCAAGCAACACTAATAAAACTAACACAGGTCAGCTGTCGTGGTGCGCACCCGTAATCCCAGACTATGGAGGCTGAGGCAGATGACTACAAGCTTGAGGCCACATACAGTGAGTTCAAGGCCAGCCTGTACTAGAAAGCAGCCTGTACTGTCACCAAAAAAATAAAGTTCAGCTAAAATTGTTTCATACTGTTCACAGGCCAGTGTGAGCTACCAAGAGAGCACACAACTTTTAGGGACACAAAACATGGACATTGAGCCTCCTCCAAAGGGGCCGTCTCCTCCTCAGGGACAAAAGTCTTCAAGCTGCTGGGGTAAGGTGACGAATCCTGCACCCTGCCCAGCAGTGGAGGGAGAACCCAGGAAAAGCAGGCCACAGGAGTGTGGCCTGGGATAGAAGCAGGGGCTGTGTACTCTGGGTGGGCCAAGGCCCCAGAGAAAGCACGCCGAAGGCAGCGACACAGTGCTGCCTCGACTTGGCCTGAGCACCCTCACACACTCCCCATCCCCACGTGTAGCGCGTCACCACCGCCTGCCATTGGGAGCAGCAACCGTGCAGAGAAGATGCAGACCAAAGGGACCCGAGCCAAGTTCCAGCACATCCATCGCCAACCTAGATTTAAGACCCTACTGGGGAGGGATCTGCTGCTGGGCAGAACGGTGGCTGCTAGGCAGCAGGAGGAAAGGCCCGCCCGTTTCCAGGGGACTGGGGACGCTCTCCTGTCCTCCACAGGGTCCACCTTCCCACACATCAGGAGGCTTCAGGGCTGGAGGGAACACAGCACAGCAACAGTCAGACCTTGCTTCTTTAGCATCTGGTAAGCATCTCGGATCTTGATGTCTTCCGGAAACCACACAGTCCAACTGAAGAGTATCTCAATAATTCTTCCTTTAACTTTTTCTGTGGCCCAGGCCCCCAGGTACTGAAAGTAAAAAAGAGAGAAAATTATCTAGAAGAGTCTTTGAGACCTCTTGGCCACTGCACACACTGAAGAGAAGATATGAAGGCCCAGGGAGATGGGCAGCCCAACACAGGCACAGGGAGAGGCGTGGCCAGCAGCCAAAGGTCTGGCGACTCATCCACAGCCTCTGCAACAGGCTAAGTTCCGAGGTTACAGCTCCCCTAGACGGGCCTGTGCGCGGCCTTCCACACCAGTGGAAGTTTATTTATTTATTTTTTTGGCTGATGTAAGTTCACAACGAAATCTGATCTTAATCTACTTCCCAGCACAGAGCTTCAAAAGCCTACAAAATACAGGCCAGCAGCTATCTCAGAGGATTAAAGCGCCTGCTTAAGCAGGGACCAAGTTCAATCCCCAGTGTACCGATTCGAGTGGGCCCCACCCCTGGGGCATGCTGAGGCAGCAACTAAGACTGGGCATGGTGCTGTGCACCTGTAATCCCAGCGCTTGGGAGGCTGAAAACAGGAAAGCCACTATGCATCTGATCTGTGTAATGAGACCCTGTAGACCCTGTACTAAATACAAAAACCCCCACAGACCAGCCAGGCACTGGTGCAAGCCTATAACCCCAGCACTCGGGTCGTTGAGGCAGGAGGGCTGCCACAATTTCGAGGTCTGCCGGGCTACAGAGTGAATTCAAGGATAGCCTGAGCTATGCACAGCATCACCCTGTCTCAAAAAAAGAACCACAGAATCCCTTGAGTGGCAAGGGTCTCCTGTTATTGGCAAGGAAACCCTGGGCCACACCGGAATTTATAGGAACGACTCGGGGTGGTCAATCTGGTAGTCTCAAGGGAGTGGCTTGCATGGCACAGAAATGACAGCTACACAAGAACTGTAATCCTCAGCCCAATCCACGACCCAGGCACCAGATGCAGAGAAGTGTGGACTGGAGACTTGGTCCGGCAGGTGACACAGGTCCTGGTGGGAGCCGTCAGGGACACCTGGCTGGTAAATGCACCAAGGTGCAGAAGGGGAACAAGCTCAGGCCCATGCGGGCATCACACCCTCTTGACCTCATGGACATCCTTCAGGAGAAAGAGATAATGACAAAGGCACACTTCCGTGTTCTGTGCCTAGTGGACTGTGGAACCTGGGAAGGGGACTCCCCAAACTGGCAGTCAGGGACCCAGAGGCGCGGTGGTCTGAGACTGGTGGTCTAACGGGACTGACTGAGCTTCTGGGTGTGAGGAATGAGGACTCCAGGCAGGCAGGAGCCGGGTGAACTGTCGGAGGCTCGGGCCACACCAGAGAACCTGCTGGACTGTTGCAAGAAAGGGTCCTGAGAAGCAAGCTCCTGAGAGGCACCAGCGAGGCTTCTAGGTGCAGAGGTGCAGAGGTGCAGACGGGCAGCCAGGCAGCTCCATGAACTTTTTGAACGCATGGTCACACCTAGTCATCGCGCAGTATCTCCTTGGGCTGCACCCCCCAAAACAGGATCCGCCACATGGAGAAGTGTGAAGAAAGGCTGGCCACGGCAGGGTGTGTGTGTGTGTATGTGTCAGCTGATGAACACAGCTACCCTCCCACTTTGGAGAGGAGCCGGCTCTCCCAAGCAGCCCCCTCTCAGGGGCGAGGCAGGCAGGCAGGCAGGCAGGCAGGCAGGCAGGCAGGCAGGCAGGCAGGCCAGCCGGCTGGCCCCGCCCATCACACGTGGGCAGGCTCCGCCCAGGAACTCACTTTGGGCGACAGCACCTTGATCAGCTCGTTCAGAAAGCGGAACTTGGCCACCTCACCGTGGAACTTCTCCCCACAGTGGTTCATGCACATCTCCAGCACCTGCACAGACACAGGACGTGTCGGAGGGGCCAGGCTCCAGGGGGTACAGAACCATGGCAGCTTCCCCAGGGGAGAGACTACAGACCCTGACATCTGGGAGAAGAGATGTTTCCAGATCAACAGAAAGATGTGCCCTGTCAAGCACCACCATGTTGGTGTCCAGGAGGTAGCTCAATGTCCTTTGTGTGCACCCTGAGGTCACAGCACCAGCCAGGGAGACCCAGACCCCTTCGGCAGCGGAAACTGATCTGAGAATCACAACCTCCCCAGAGGACGAAGCCTCAAGGAAGTGCCCAAGGCTGCGCCTCTGGGCGGCACTCGCTGGCACTCAAGAGGCGTTTACCTCTGCACACCTGCCAGTTTTCAACATGTCAAATGAGTTAAGAGTTTGTTTGTTTGTTTATTTATTTATTTTAAGATTAAAGATCACTAGGCATGATGGTGCACACCTATAATCCCAGCACTGGGGAGGCTGAAGTAGGAGGATGGCTGGAATTTGAGGATAGTCTGGGCTACAAACTAAATTCAAAGCCAGCCTGAACTGCATAGAAAAACCCTATATCGGAAAGAAAAAGAGAGGGAGGGAGGAAAAGAAAAGAAAGAAGGAAGGAAAGAAGAAAGAGGCCTTATTTTCAGTTCTAGATTCAGACAATTCATTCCAGAAAACAGTAAGCATTCCCATCAACTTTTAAATACGCAGAGAATTTATACAAAAATCTAGATTTCCTTTCCTTTCCCTCTCTCCCTCCCTCCTTCCCTCCCTCCATTCCTTCCTTTTTCTCTCCCTTTCTTCCTCGATTGTTGCTGTTTAAGACAGGTCTCTCTGTGTAGTTCAGGCCGGCCTTGAGACCACTAAGTGGCCCAGGTTGGCCTAAACCACACCATGATCCTCCTGCAGCAGCCTCCCAAGTGCTAGGAGTACAGGCCTCTGTCACCAAGCCCAGCTGGAAAAATCTAGATTTCTGTGTTCTCTTGCTGTTTTTCAAACAACACTGGGTCCCAATTCAGGCCTCTGCAGATAGGCATGTGCCCTTCCATGGCAGCCTCATGGGGCACAGAGGTCCAGGGGAGACACTGTGGGCACTGGAACTTGCCAATCCTGATCTAAGAGTAAAGGAAATAAAGCCTTCCTATCCTTCTCCCCGCAGGAAGGGAGACGGGGTGCCAGGGTGCGCGGGTACCATGCCTAACTTTCCCCAATCCACAATGGCCCTGACATTGTGCTGTGCCTAGAACAGAGCTGAGATGGGACGGCCACTGGCACAGCCCCCGCCAGCCTGCTCTCCCAGGGCTGTGAAGGGGACCCGCTCACACACCCACGGAAAAGGCCTGGGGCGCAGCCATAGCCCCCTTGGGGCTCCTTCAAGCAGCAGAAAGGAGAGCTGGGGGAGGGCAAGCCAAACTCACAGTCAAGGCATAAAGAGCTTCCTTCTCTTG
>PVKN010005590.1:0-30398 GCA_004027915.1 Capromys pilorides | reverse complement strand
AGAGAGAGAGAGAGAGAGAGAGAGAGAGAGAGAAACAGACCCTGAAGATAGACTGGCGTGAATTTAACCAAATCCCTGTGTGGCTCACACTGTTTCCTATTTCAAAAAAATAAGAATTAGAAATAGAATCTATCTCTTAGGGCTGTGACAAGCACATCACTGAGTAATAAATAATAGCTTATTTCTTCTTTAACTCCAGCACTTAAGATTGAAGATTGTTCTTCCCTGAAACTGCCACTTGTCTAAAACTTCTATTTAAATACCTATTTCCTCATATGCCTGTTGATTATGATGATTCTTCCTGCTTTGAGCCCTTTGTGAAGATGTATAGACAGATAGTTTCCAGTATACTAGCCCAAGTATTTTCCTGCTTCATTTCTAAAAAGGTCTTGCTTTCGCTCATCTGTCTTAAGCTTCTGACAAGAATCCTAGAGTTTGTCACATGGTACTGGAATGCTTTTGCACCCTGACCTTTGGGCAAATTAGACTCTTGGTCACTAAAAATATCCCTGCCTTCTCTGTATATCTGCCATTCTGTGTATCTCCCCATGTATCTCTGTATATCTCTGTACCTCTGTATATCTGTATACCTCTATCTCTATATATCTATCTCTGTATATCCATATACCTCTGTATATCTACCACTCTGGGGCCTGGCTTGTGCTATTCTAGTTCAGAACAACAGAAAATACCCTATGTGTCAACCAGCTTATTCCACCCCATCCTGTGTCTCTGGCACCCAGGCTCCAGGGACCTTTAAAAGTCTGAGATCCAGGCATGCAAACAATCTCTTTAATCATCCACTGTGGTATCTGCCCAAACTTTCTACACTATACTTGAAAGCCTGCCTTAATTCTCTGGAACCCTGGCAATGTCACATTCAGTTGATGTTGGTGGAATGAGTGAATGAGAAACCAGAATCTGACTGAGAAGAGAGCCGGGAGCAAGCCAGTCTTTATGCAACATTTTCTGGATATACTTAAAATACATGGCTTTAGTAGCAATTACAGGCTAAATCTGTGTTTCAGATAATTGGGGCTTAAATAATCCTGAATGCCGGGCTTGCTAGGGGATTAGGAAGGCTTTTTCTATGTTTTCTGCTATAAAAAGGCTTCCAGGCCTTTAGCCCAGGTGTTCTCAAAGGGAGGGGAGGGAAAGAATTCTCCAACCCCACCCAGAGGATATCAAGATACCATTTTGGTTATCACAACCCAGAGCCGGTGTGGTAGGAGGTAGAGACCCAAAAACCAAGAGTTGTTGGCCTGGAGCATCAGTAGGCCATGGGTGAAAACTCTATTCAGTCTTTTAAGTCAGTGGTAAAATCAGCAAGTATGGGCCATACCAATGTGTGCTTATTGGCAAGTTTTTCATCTGTGGGACTTCTCTAACCACTGAACTGCTTGAGTTTCATGACTGGAATGAAGGACTCATGCTTCTTCCTTCTAGAGATTCCCCAGAGAGGAAGCGACTGTCCAAACATAGGGATGGGATGTCCCAGACAACTTCTGGTTCAGTTGTCACCCTCAGCCGGTTCCAGGGTCCAGGTCTGAATGAATCATCCTGCACTAGCACCTGGCAGCTAAAGACACCAGTGTTTGCAGGAGCTGGCAAGCAGGGTGAGGGAGGAAGCATCATGCTGTGCATGAAGTCAAAGACAGCTCATTCTGTGTCAGTGGCAGGTGCAATATGAACTCTCAAGGAGGCAGTGAGGAGGGCAGGGCTGTCACCCAGTGTCTTCCCAGCTGCACAGCCACTTTTTTTTTTTCTCATTTTCCTCACATTTTCTGCGTTCTTTTCCCCCTATGTTCAGTGCCTGTCCCAGCTTCCAGAATATATGAGACTTGGGGTCAAATCTTTTGTGATGACCTAATCTACCATTCTCTTTTCCTTTGAGTACTTCAGGATGATCACAGACTCACCATTGAGGAATTGGAACAGAAATATGGCACTAGTATCATCAGAGTAAGTCATTGGGGAACTGAGGATTGGGGAGTGAAACCGCCTGGCCCCACAAAAGAGGAGGCTGTGCACCTGTGAGCGTGCCTGTGCTCCCCATCCTGGAACCCGAGACAGCACTACTTGGTCTCCTGAAGCAGGCGTACCTGAACCAAGGCCTGAGCCAGGCTCTTTGCGAGCTGGACAGATGCCTGGGCAGAGCAAATCTTTTTCCTGTGACCAAAGGGGAGCTGTGGTGTCCCTAGAAAGAACTGGTGATTTCTCCTCCCTTCAGGCCCATGAGGTTCATCTTATCATGGCCTGGGGAGGCCATGTTAGAAAATGAGGGCCCCGAGTAACCATATGCAAGCCCCTGAGGCACACTGCTGTGCCTTCTAGCATGCTATAGAGTCCCCTGCCACAGAGGTACTGCTTCCCTCTGTGAATTCAGACCCAAGTTCAATTTCAAAAGTTGGAATGTCTCAACATCTGAATGTCGATCTGCTTTCAAGTTAACAAAAGTACTTTTACTGATTCCACTGAATTCAATATTAACAGAAAAATAGACATAGTTGTCATTCATTTTCCTTTCAAGTAATAAATCAGTTTGATTTTATTACTCATTTCAATAACTTATTTTAAAAAGGCATATTTGCCAACACTTACTTTGTTTACTTTATCATACAAATCAGTGGACATTAATAATAAACTGTTAGGTACCCTGAAAAAAAAATACTTGCCTTCTGGCTCATACTGGATTGGCAGTGAAGGATAGTGGGAGACAGTCATCCCGGCCTTCAGGAGGAAGGTATGTCAAGTGGAATGTCCACTCTATCCTATTTGGGTGGCGTGCGAGATGTTGAAGCTCTACACTGAGAGATCCCTGAATTACAACCCAAGGGAGCAAAACAGGCTGCTCGGATGCCACAGTGTTGCACTGAGACTCAGGATGATCTAGATGTACATCCATGGAGTTCCCAGGAGCCAGAACCTAACTAATTCCTGGTTTATTTCTATCTATGTGTTTTTCTCGGCTTTTTCAGGGTCTCTCCAGCACTAGAGCTGCTGAGCTGCTGGTCCGGGATGGGCCCAATGCTCTCAGTCCTCCCAAGCAGACTCCAGAGATTATCAAGTTCCTCAGGCAGATGGTTGGGGGCTTCTCCATCCTTCTGTGGATAGGAGCCATCCTATGCTGGATCGCATATGGAATTCAGTATGCCACCGATCAATCTGCCTCCCTTGACAATGTAAGTTACCTTCCAGCCATCAGTGGGCACAGTGCTGGGAAGGAGGCAGAATGCTGTCACCATCAGTTACTGCAGGGGATGAGAAAATCAGTGATTCTCCCCACTATAAAGCAAATGCTATCTTATTTTCCAACACATGGTGTTTTTATGGGAAAAATAGTCTACATGCATGTGAAATATTTAGGAGCTCTCCCACCACAAAGCTGCCCACTCCATGTTTGATGTATCAGATGCCAAATGAGAACATTTGCTAAGATGAAAATAGAATAAGAGACTGTTTTCCTGGAAAAAAAAAAAAAAAAGGCTGACCTTTTCCTTTACCAGCATGGACAACCAACCTGAATATCAAACATACAAAGCTGAGTTGTCCAGCCCCCCATTAAAAGAAAAATCCAGATTCAAAAGGCCATGTGTTGTATCAGGCCACTGATGAGAACTGTGTAGACATCGATGGACCCAGGCCACATGGGTGGGGCAGACTGAGGACAGGAGTGGGGAGTGACTACTAGGGAGATGATGACCCAGAAATGTTCCCAAGTTCAGACTGTGCATTGCTTTGGAGTATTTGCCTACACATAATGAGATATTTTGGGGATGGTACTAAGTGTAAACACAAAATTTGTTTACGTGTCCCATGTGCCCATTCACAGTCACAAGGTAAATTTTTGTAGTAATTTATAGTGTGTCTATGTTTTGACATGGGGCTAGGTATGAAATTTTTCAGCTTGGCATCTTGTTGGAACTCAAAAAGTTTCAGGTTTTGGAACTTGGGATGTGGGATGCTAAAGATGCACCTGTGTTTCACTGTTACTACTCTTCCTCATACAGGTATACTTAGGTGTGGTGCTTGCCCTGGTTGTGATTCTAACAGGAATCTTTGCTTACTACCAAGAGGCCAAAAGTACCAACATCATGGCCAGCTTCAGTAAGATGATCCCCCAGGTGAGTAGCAGCCACTCTTCCTCTGGTCCCTGTGTGAATTGCAGGTGAGGAAGCATCTCTGATCCCCTCCCTTGCCTGTCTAGGACATCTTGGGGGAGTTACCTCTATCTGTGAACCTCAATTCCTCTCAGGGTTTGAGATGGTTAAATGAAATGGGAGCCAAGGAAAACAAGTGAAAACAGCACAGAGCTTAGTTATTGTACATCTCCTGGACCATTTGGGCAGTCAGTTCAGGTGGTCCTAGAATGTTCCTTCCCTGGCTCTCCAGGGAAAACTACCTTTGCTTTTTCTATCTGTGGCCACTTTTGCTTTCAAAGACTGTAGCTTAAAATGGTCCAGGGATACCCAATTGTCCCCTCTCCCCCAGGAACTCTTGTTAGGGATCCACCCTGGCCCTGGCCCTGGGCCTAGCCCTGGCCTGGCCCAAAACTGGTGGCTATGGAAAAGATGCTTGCTATTGTGCTAAAAAGTACAACAGCACCTCATTAAAGCCCCCCACATCTCAGCGAGATTAGACCTTGAGGACCAACCCTCAGCATTTCTCCTAGACATAACTGAGGGGCTCACCCTTAAGGCCTGACATGTTCTCTTGCCTCATTCACCTGACCACAGCCTTTTCTCATTGAAGAGAAAAAGTTAAGGGGAAAAAAAGAAAATAGTTCTCAGAGTCTTCAGGCCTGAGGTGGAACAGTTTTCAGTCTCATTCTGACTGCCATCATGTCACCACCCTCAAATGTAGTCCTTTGTTCCTCAATTCTATGTTTTCCTATAGGAAGCCCTTGTCATTCGTGATGCAGAAAAGAAGGTCATCCCTGCAGAGCAGCTTGTAGTTGGGGACATAGTGGAAATTAAAGGAGGAGACCAGATTCCTGCAGACATCAGGCTGCTGTCTTCCCAAGGTTGCAAGGTGAGCCTTAGGGGTCCTCAGGGAAGGGAGGGGCAGACTTTTCTTTCCCAGTCTCAGCAGAAGACGCAGAGAACAAGGTGCCTGCTTTGGAACTGTTTCAAAATTTCCTCTAGGTGGATAATTCCTCTCTCACTGGGGAATCTGAGCCCCAGCCTCGCTCACCTGAGTTTACCCATGAAAACCCCCTGGAAACGAAGAACATTGGCTTCTACTCCACAACCTGTCTGGAAGGTAAGGCCAGCTTTTCTTGGGACCACTCGCCTCATGCCACTACTTCTCCTGGGGAGTGGTATTTTTGTCTGACCAATTGCTTCTTACAAAGCTTTTCCTATAGGAAACATAGAATTAAGGAGCCAGAAGACTGTTGTTGGGTTTTGTAATGTCATATGCTAGCCAATCCTGTCAGCCTACAGAAAGGGCTATGGCAGCAGCCAAGGAGTAAAATGTGTACTTCCCCTGTAGGCACTGCAACCGGCATGGTCATCAACACGGGCGACCGCACCATCATTGGTCGCATAGCTTCCTTGGCCTCAGGGGTCGGAAATGAGAAGACACCCATTGCCATTGAGATTGAGCACTTTGTCCATATTGTGGCCGGAGTGGCCGTCTCCATTGGCATCCTTTTCTTCATCATTGCTGTGTCCTTGAAGTACCGTGTTCTGGACTCCATCATCTTCCTCATTGGCATCATTGTGGCAAATGTGCCGGAGGGCCTCCTGGCCACTGTCACTGTGAGTCCATTCTGCCAAGCAGCCAGCACATGGCACTGCCACTGGGGAGGTAGTCACTGGTAAACACGAAGTCTTCTCCACTTGTAGGTTCCCCCACCATTCCACATTCTGAAGAGACTGTGTCTTAAAGGCCTTGACAAAACAAATTGTGATATTTTAACATTTAAATGTGTTGACTTTGAAAATTGTACATTTTCCATAAATCTTATTGCAATTTATGTAGATTACTTTGCTCACTGAAGATCTAGAGAAGATGGACTCAAACCACTATTAACATATTTTTCTAGAAACCTCCTTGTCTGTTTGTTTTGGCACTGGAAATTGAACCCTGGACCTCAACATTGAGAAACATCTCCAGTTCATTTTTATTTTTATATAAAAAATGGTCTCTCTGGGCTGGGATTGAATTTGTGGTCCTCCTGCCTCAGCCTTTCTCAGTTTTGGGATTACAGGTGTGTACTAACATATCTGGCTCACCTATTAAAAAAAAAAAAAGCCAAGCACTATGGTTCCAGCATACTGAAAGCCTGAGGCAAGAGGATTGCAAGTTTGAGTCCCATGTGAGGAACTTAGGCTTCATCTCAAAAAAGAGCTAGGAATGCAAGACCTTTTGCACAATCACGTTCATGACCTCCAAGGGTGGGAAAGCTCAAACTAGCTTTCTCTCCCCCCCCCCCCCCACTTCCTCCTGATGCCAGGCCTCAGAGGAACACACAGCAATCCAGCTTCCCTTCCAAATTATACTGTAGCATCAGCTGCAACCACTGGGCCTGTCTGATACCCATTGGTCCCTCAGAACCTTTTCTTGAAAGAACTAAGGAATTAAAAGTATCTCACATTTAATTAGAAACAAAAAAAGATTATGGCTTTTAGGGCTTTGGGTGGTTTTTTTGGTCATGGGGTAAGCCCTCTTGCATTGTTAGCTATACCTCTGCCCTAAAATTCAATCACAGCTATCCTCAGCAGTTTCTATACCATCAAACATGAGTTCAGAATGGCCATCCCTGAGTCTTGTCCACTCTCTGGCCAGGTGACCCTGTCACTGACAGCGAAGCGGATGGCCAAGAAGAACTGCCTGGTAAAGAATCTGGAAGCAGTAGAGACACTGGGCTCGACCTCTGTCATCTGCTCAGACAAGACTGGCACGCTGACCCAGAACAGGATGACCGTGGCACACCTGTGGTTTGACAGTCAGATCTTTGTGGCTGACACAAGCGAAAACCAAACTAGTGAGTTTTCTGGAGCTTTTGTTCTGGCCCAAAGCCAGATTGAGTGGCAGTGCATCATGGGGAGAGTGATTCAAGCATGGCAGCCCAGCACCCACAACACCACTGTCCTTTCTCTCTACTCCAGACCAAGCCTTTGACCAAAGCTCTGGAACCTGGACCTCCTTATCCAAGATAATAGCACTGTGTAACCGAGCTGAGTTCAAGCCAGGACAGGAAAATGTCCCCATCATGAAGGTAAATTGACTATGTTGCTTAGTCTTATAACATAGCCTGCATGAGGTTACTCTGTGTTCCACCTGAGTGATTTAGTCTCTCCAACAGTGGAAATTTTATACTAGTAAGAGCAGTGTGACTAAAGTGCAAACGGAAGGTTGTCTTCACTCCAGCTACCTTTGAGAAACCTTGGAGATGCTTAGCTGATCTCAGAATATAAAGTTTGTTTGTTCCTTTGTTTCTTTGTTTTTTGAGATAACATCTCACTATGTTATTCAGGTTGGCCTTGAACTCACCTTGATATCCAGGCTGACCTTGAACTTGCAGTGATCTTGCCTCAGCCTCTTAAGAGCTGGGATTACTAGTGTGTGCCACCATACCTGGCCCAAGATTTCAGAATATTGATTTGGGTTCTTGTAAAAATTCTATTTCATTCTAGAAAATAAATATGCCTTAAGCTACTTTCCCCCCAAGTGGGTATAGTAAAAGTTTATTACAAGTGCCATTCATTGACGTTTAAAATAAAATGAGATGGAAATAAAGGGATCAGTCTTAGCACATGTTTCTCTTAACTAACACAGCAGTAGGTAGAGTCTGAGAGGTCCTAATAGCAGACTCTAAAATAAACTTCACCTCCTCCTTCTCTGCCACCTTTTCCTGCTTACTCTATCTTTCCTTCCTTTGATCCCTCCCATTCTCTGTTCTTCTCCATCTCAATAAAACACTGAACCTGGTCTACAGACTTTTCTAGTTGTCACCTATTCTTTTATGTGTTTTTCCCCCCTTTTGGCATCAGAATGCTCCTGGCCAGTTGCTTCTGGGTCAGCGCCTTTCACATTCTATGTACAATTCAGACTTCTCACCCAAACCCCAGGGTAGGCCAATAGCAAGTGATATGTATCCGCTTGGAAGTTCCACTGCTCAGCCTCAGTACAGGGGACACTGTCACCTTCTCCTATGCCTAGTCTGACTTCCAGTCAGCATCTTGTCCCAAATTTTCTGGGTTCTATGACACTAGCATTGTGTTTGTCATCTGGTTAGTGCTTTTGGATGTCATTTTTGTCTTTCCCCTTTCCTGATATCTATCAGTGAGCCAGGCCCTATTATTCATGCTTCAAAATATACATTATTTTATATTTGTATTACCACTAATACCTTGCAACTAAGGTATTAAAAAATCAAACTCTTCACTGGCCTCCTCCATTCTGGTTTATTCCTCTACTAATTTTCTAGAATTGCTGATTCTATCTCCATCTAACTTTGCTCCAACCTCCCTGTGCTTCTCTATTTTCTGCTTCTTGGGTCTGGACCTCAGCCCACCTGTTAGGGACTTCAAAACCTCCACATCCTCTTGTGTTTCCAGCACTCCTAATGAAACCCTCTATGCCTCTATTCATGTTATTCTGGTTTCTGGAAGGCTTTCTTCAGCCCCATTCCTAGGTGGCTCCTGTCTTAATTTAGAGCTAAGAAATGCTATCCTTATACCACTCTCTCTTTTGAGCTGGCAGGCAGCCAGATTGTTTTATACTCCCACCATGGCCCTGACTTAGGCACTTGGCATCATGTGACAATCTTGTCTCCAAGATTATGTGCTGTAAATATTTATCTCCTTTGATTTCCAGAAAATTGTGGTTGGCGATGCATCAGAAACTGCTCTTTTGAAGTTCTCTGAGGTCATTTTGGGTGATGTGATGGAAATAAGAAAAAGAAATCACAAAGTAGCTGAAATCCCTTTTAATTCTACAAACAAATTTCAGGTGAGCTTTTTCTCACAATTTGCCTCTTTTGTCACTGAAACACTTCTGCCTGCACATACCCACTGACTAGCCCATAACTTGAATGATAGTCCTTGATGGATATAGGACCTGGTCATCAGGTAAATCCAGGTTGTCTTTCCTTTGTGTCCCTTGTTATTTTTTGCTTTCTCTGAAGAAGTCTCTCAAGTGCTCCATCACATTGTTTTCCTGTCTCACCCCTGGTTCCATTGGTAGAGCTCTTCTTTCCACCCACTTCTCAGGAAGAACATAACTGGCCTTGCCACATTTTTCCCGTCACTCCAGGTATGGCCAGTAGTTGACTATCTCCATCCTCTTTGTGTTCTGATAAACAGCAGCTTCAGCCCAAGGCCCTGTTGCAGATGGGATTCCCCCAGAGATCCAGGGGTCATAACTTGGGCTTTGCATAACAGTAATGTACAGTCATGTGTTGCGTAAAGTTGAAGATACATTCAAGGAAGGTATTATTAGGTGGTTTCATCATTTTACACATATCACAGAATGTATCTACCTGAGCCTAAGTGGCTCATCCCACTACTAGTATCACTTATAGATGGTATAGTCAGTTGCTTCTAAGCTACAAACTTGTTTAACCTGTTTACATACTAAGTACTATAGGTACATGTAATACAATGGTTCTCCTGTATCTAAATGTATCTGAGTATAAAAAAGGTATAGTAAAAATATCAGGCAACAATGGGCTGGTGAGATAGCTCAGCAGTCTAAAGCACCCGCTTAGGCAAGCTTAGGCAAGTATACAGGGACCTTGGTTCGATCCCCAGCACCACATGCTGTGCCAGCCCCACCCCCAGGGCAGGCTGAGCCAGCCATAACATAAAAATAAATAAATAAATAAACAAAATAAAACAAAAAATATTGGACAACATTAATTGTATGCTACACTATAATCTTGAGATCATCACCATATATGTGACCCATCCTTGATCAAAATAGAATTATACAATGTATGTCTGCATAAAAAGAATAACAATGTGTAAGGAAATTTTTGGTGATTGTCCATTCACCTTGGTCTAGATAGAATTTAGGATTAGTGAACAGCTCTTATGTTGAAGACATCCTCTTTGTGGATAATGAGCCACTAATGAGTTGTGGTTAGCTACAACTAACATATAGACAATTAATAAAAATATGTGATATTAAATTTTAAAGCAAGGGAGTTTGATCTAGTGGTACCTGCCGGTAATCTGGGCACTCCAGGAAATGGAGACAAGGGGATAACAGGTTCAAACCCACCATGGGCAATTTAGCAACTTAGTGGGACTGAAAATTTCAGAAGGGCTGTGGATATAAGTCAATCTAAAGAGAGCCTGGATTCATAGTGCAAAAAAAAAAAATTGAAGTCAAGAAATCAAGTCTTTTATTTGTAAGCTATTTGCTTTCAAAGATTATATTCTAAAAGCTTCCTAAAACCCTTTAGTTTATTTAGAACAAAGAATATTTCATATATAATAAGGGCTGTAAGAAAGTGAACCATTTTATGATTCCTTTATTGTTTCTAGTAATCTTATTAGGATGGTTCTAGAGGGAAAAATGGCTGGGCAAAGGTATTCATGTCAAACTTTTAAAATATTTATTAATACATGTAGGACATAATGATTATGTTCATCATGGCAAGTTGGTCCATGTACAGTAACACATCTTCATATTTTTGTTTATATTTCCTTCCCTTCTTCTCCATTGCCCTGCCCTCTTCTCCCTCCATTTCTTGGTCCTCTTCCTGCCAAGCTTGTGGCCCTAGCTGTCCTCTTGGAATGCTGTATGTGACAGTGTTCTCTTCCCCATTCCTCTGCCGTTTTCTTTTATGTGCAAGTAGTAAGTTTGAATTGAACTCAAGTAGGGAGGATCAGGAATTCCTGCTCTGCTCAGAGTTGTGAAAGACAGCCGCCCTTCACAGAAGGGAGAGAAGCTGAGGCTGGAGATGCATCTCACAGTCCAGGGATAGCTTGTTCTGGGCTGAGGGGAACCTTGAAACAACAAGTTTCTTCTCTTTTTTTCTTTCTCTCTTTTGCAGTACTGGGGACTGAACTTAGGGCTTTTGCACTTACGTGTTTTGTTTTTAACAGAATCTCACTAAGTTTCTTGCTGCTTCAGCTTCCCAGAGTGCTGGGATGACAGGCTTGTGCTACCATGCCCAGCAATAACTAGTTTCTGTTTGAAATACAAGCTCCACTTTACATGGACTCCAATCCAACTAATGTCTGTCTGTCTGGTTTTTGCTTGCTAATTGGCAGGAAAAATTAAAAAAGGACATGCCTAGGGATGTCAACATTCCTCTTCCTCCATTACACCTCACAGACAAATGGAAAGAAAGGAGTGTGTTCCCCTTCTTGTCCTGTTGCTCTCTAGAAAAACTGTGATAAATGTGTATCTAACATGCCCTATTGATGTCTCCCAGCTGTCCATACATGAGACAGAAGACCCCGAAGACAAGCGCTTCCTTATAGTGATGAAGGGGGCCCCGGAGAGGATCTTAGAGAAATGCAGCACCATCATGATCCAAGGCCAAGAGCAGCCTCTGGACAAGAGCAGTGCCGCCGCCTTCCACATGGCGTACATGGAGCTGGGTGGCCTGGGCGAGCGCGTGTTAGGTGAGTGGCAGCAGAATCCCTTCCCATCTCCTGGGAGGCATGGATGATAGGGCCTCCAGAGCTAGAAGATGAGTGATGGTGTCACATGAATCATAAAAATATGAGGGACTAGGGGGTTTATCTAGGTGATAGAGGGATTACCTAGCATGTGCAAGGATATGGGCTAGATTCCCAGCACTGGGGGGGGAGAAATATATATATATATATATATATATATATATATATATATATATATATCACATAAGAGGGTACAATATGATAGCAGCAGGAAGAATGGGATTGCTTCTAGACAAGAAAATCAAAGAATTCAGGGAAGGAGTCATATTTTTCACTGGTCCTTGATGACAGTATTGGAAGGGAAAAGGGGTGAAGGTATTCATGTACAGGGGACCACAGAGGCCAACCTGGAGAGGGATAGGGTGTGTGCACACAGGATGCAGTTACAGTCATGCCAAGTGTTGCAGGGTAGTGAGATGGTGTAGATGCAAGAAGCAGGGCCATAGACTGAAATTGGAGGTCACGGTGTGAAGGGCCTGAGTACACCATTGAGAAATTGGGAGTCATCTCCTGGTTGCAGCAAGGAGAGGAGAGACATGGGACTCAGCAGGAAGTGGCTGAGAAGGAGGAGAATTTGATGCAGGATAATGTGAATGTGAAGGATGGATCAGGAGCAAGCTTCATAGTGGCAGAGTTCATTCACAACTGATTAAAGAGAAATAGTGAATGTAAAAAATGAATAAGTTTCCCATTTCATGAGTTGGTAAAAGTAATACCAGTAACAGATGGGACATGAACCTAAGAAACACAAACACTGTGGCGACTGAAGTGGCCTCACAGGTGACAGTGTGCTCCCTTGTCAGAATCATGGGCCAACAGAAAAAGCACCAGTTCACAACTACAGGATGATGATGAATTGAAGAAAACAGCTCAACCACTGAGCTATATCTTCTCGTGGTCAATCATAAGGCTCATTTAACACCATGAAAGCTCTTGCCACTAGATGTGGAATCTATGGAATGTGTGTTTATAAAGGATATTTGAGTTTGTAAAACACAAAATGTACAAATGAGATGCTAATGATATAAGCATTCCCTGAGTAACTCAAGCACCAGGTAATCTCCTTTTCAACACTGGACTGGTCCTCATTTGTTAAAATAGCTCCAGGAACCTCATGTTTGACCTTTCAAGGTCTTTCTTACTGAAATGTGTAAAGCAGCAAACCATGCTGAGAATTAATTTGATGTAAAAGCTGATAAGAGAGTCACGCTATTTGGGAGGTTCCACCAGACACAGGAATGACTTTTCCCTCAACCTAGCTGATGTCTGGAAGGAGAGGATGGCTCTGCCCCATTCCTAGTGGTCTTTTTCATTTGTTTATGTTAAGGGCTAAACTTCTTACCATTGACTAGACGTATTATGAAGTAGCTTTCTTAAAAATATTTTGCTCACATATTTATTTGGTACAGGATCTCACTATGCAGCTTTGACTCATAGTGATCCTCCTGTCTCAGCCTCCCCAGTGCTGAGATTATAGGTGTGTTCCACCACGCCCAGTTTCAGTGGCCAGTTTGGCATCCAGGGCCAGCACAGCATGCAGTACTAGGGACTGAACCTGGGTCCTTGTGCTTGCCAAACAGGCACTTAGATCTCTGAGCTATCTCCCCAGCCCCTTGTGAAATATCTTATGCTGGGTTTTCTGCCTAAAATGAGTTTCTCCTCCCCACCCCACCTTCCCTTCTTTCCCCGGAAAACACACCTCTCTCACATGTGACCTCCCTGAGAATGTCTCACCTGACTCCAAACAACTGGAGTATAGCTTCACTTTGTAGTTCATACAATAGTTTTTATGTTTGGTTGCTTTAGCTCTCAGTCTCACCACAAAACAGGAACATATTCAGAAGTAAAGGCTTATACTTTTACAGGCTTATCTTAGTCTTTTTTAAATTTGTTAATCGTTTATTTATTTATGTATGTATTTGATACAAGGTCTCACTACACAGCTCAGACTCATAGTGATCCTCCTGTCTCAGCCTCACCAGTACCAGGATTATATGCATGTGCCACTACTCCCAGTTTCAGTAGCTGGCATGGCATGTAGTACTGGGGATCAAACCTGCATCCTTGTGCTTGCCAGGCAGGTGCTTAGACCTCTGAGCTATCTCCTCGACACTTATCTTAGTCTTTATACCTCTAAAACCTACTGAGAATAATACATTATTTTAGATAGGATAGGTCTTTCCTTTGAAGAGGCATATATTATAGAATTGAAGGAATTAAACAATTCTGATTTAGGCTAATGCATTGCTAAAACAGTAAATAATAAAGGACTGAAAGTTTCATTCATTCATTTATTATTAGTTTTGGGGATTGAACCCAGGGTCCACAAATGCTAAGCATCTGTTCAACCGCTGAGCTTTATCTTCTTTACTTTTGTCATTCCTTGTTCTAGTTTCATTGATTCCAAATTCATACCCATTACAGGTTTCTGCCATCTCTACCTGCCAACAGACAAGTTTCCAGAAGGCTACTCATTTGATGTAGACAACATGAACTTTCCCACTTCCAATTTCTGCTTTGTGGGGCTTCTGTCAATGATCGACCCCCCTCGGTCCACTGTGCCAGATGCAGTTGCCAAATGCCGGAGTGCAGGAATCAAGGTGAGAGTATTCTCCTGACTCAGGAAGTCTCCAGTTAGGTTGCATCCCTTTCTAAGAACGTCGGTCATAAGACACAAAGAATATTTAGGCTCAAGTAAATGTCATAGTTCCATTAGTATCTCTACTTTTACTATACTAAGATTTCTATCATCTGAAAAAGTGAAAGGATTGTGTCTCTGTGGGGTGACACAACAGTAGCTACAATAAAAATCTCACAGTGCTTAAACTGTCCGTATCTTACCTGAGGCCATGATAGATAAGAAAGTGTTATTACTTAGTCTTGAGGTTTTGCCTCCATCATCTACTTATCTTCATGATATTAAAACTAAAAGATGAATGTTCAATACCATGCTGGTACCAAGATTGTTGAGGCAACATGGAGCTGCCTCAGAGGCTATCTATAGGCCCTTTCATGAATAAAGTGACATTAAAGTAGAAGAGCTTCTAGTCTCAGAGGAGAAAATGTAAGAGGCCTAGGAGCAACAGTAGGCCCAATAGGACCAGTGAATCCTTCATGATAGTTAGGTCTTAGATGCAGAATTTCCCACAAGGCAAACTGCAGTAACCACAAATATTCTGCCAGGTTCTGATGCTAAACTATTATCCTTGCTGCCATCAGCCAAGTTCCTCACATCTATGAGTCCTTGTTGTCTGTGCTCTAGGTCATTATGGTTACAGGAGATCATCCCATCACAGCCAAAGCTATCGCCAAGAGTGTGGGGATCATTTCAGCCAACAGCGAGACAGTGGAAGACATTGCCAAACGCTGCAATATTGCTGTGGAGCAAGTTAACAAACAGTAAGCACAGAACTAATATAGCAGAAACTCAAGTTCTCACCCAACTACTGAGCTGTACTGTGGAACAGATTACCTTTTTGTCCCACATTCTCTAAGGGTAATGACTGGCTGATTTGACCTATTCAAAGTAATTATATATCTAATCATTCACTCAAAAGTTTACCAAGTGCCTAATACATGCCAGGCACTAGGTCAGTGCTATGAGAAAAACTGTGTGTTGTTTATCTGAAATGTCAAAATCCAGTAAGTTCAGTGATGTATAACTTCACAACAAGAAAATGTTCTAAGAAATGCAATTCCATCATTATGTGAGTATGATAAACTATATTTGTATCGCCCAAGGTAGCTACAGCATCACTCGATGACAATATCCTACAGGATTTCAGTCATGGATTAAAAAGATATGTGGCACGGGAGAGCAGATCTGAAAACCTATGTGCTCCATTTAAAGAAAAACTAATTCAAATCACTTGCCATTTATCCCGCTGTATCTTCAGTAATGTTAAGAACCCTTTGGGTTTCATGCACTACTATATCCAATGAGAATTTTAGGTACTTAGCTATGAATTCATTTGGAAACATAATGTGTAGCTATATAAACATACCCTTTCTACTTGGTAGTAAACAGAATGTAAGCTTCTTAAGGAAAGCTTTTTTTCCTGCTTTCTTCTAATTCTTTTAATAATTCATCCATCCATTCATTTATTAGTTAATTATTCCAACAGTTACTCTTTGAGGGCTAATTATATGCCATGTACATGTACTATGACAGCAAACAGAACAGATGCTATTCTCATGCTTGGGGAGCTTTCTGCATAGCAAGGAAAGCAGGAAAGAAAACTAATTGTGATGTGATCACTATAATGAGGGGAATAGCAGCCTGGATTGTGAAAGGTATGAGTGAATCAAAGACGTCAGAATGTCAGGTGGCAAAGAAAGGTTACCCCCTGGGTTTTATAATATTTGTTTGGTTTGGGTTTTATGTTGCCTTTATGGAGAGGATTGGTTTGGTTTTTGTAGTAGTAGAAGTTGAACTTGGAGCCTCGAATTAAACAAGTGCTTTACCACTGAGCGACACTTCCAGCCCCTTTTAAGACAGGGTCTTGCTAAGCTTTCCTAGATGGCCTTGAACTTGTGATCTCTCTGCCTTAGTCTCCCAAGCAGCTGAAAATATAGACATGTGCTAACCACCTCATCTGGTTTAGATTCTACTTGCTCAAATTTATTTCTCCCTAAAGAACACACTGCAGATAGACTTTTGTAGACCTGAAATAAATAAATAACATCACAAAATCATTATTTATGTCTGTTGGCATAAGGGAATTTTGGGACCCAAATATATGAATAGGCATTTTATTTTGACTTGACTTGACTTGATTTTGATTTGACTTGATTTGACAGAGTTATTGTTTTGGTGAAACTGAGTTTGGTGAAACTCAGGGCCTTTGTGCTGAGCTACATCCTTGGCCCTTTTTTATTGTTTATTTGAGGCAGGGTCTCCAACTTATGGCCCTCCTGCCATAACCTCAACCCCGTAATTTCATAGCTTCTCAGCTCTTGTTTGGTTTTTGGTTTTGTTTTGGGTCCTGCTGGGGATTGAACTCATGGTGTTGTACATGCCAGGCAAATACTCTTCCACTGAGCTACATCTCTAGCCCCAAGAAGTCTGTTTTTACTCTACTTTTCCTTGGGAAGTAAAGCACTGCCCCAGCAAACATACACTGCTTACTCATTCCTGGAAGGGAAAGGCTACTTAGCATTCTTCTCTCTAGCACTACAAGTACCTCAACTATTGCCTCTGTTTACTGTCTTAAAAATGGAAATTAGAATGTCTTCACATCCTATAGCCTCTGAGATCTCACCAGAGTATCAAATGTCAAGGACACGGTTTTCTAGATAAAACCAAAAAGACTCCTGCCCACACATTGCTCAAAACAGTGTTTGAACCTAAGATCAGGCCCTGGGCTTCACTCAGTTTCTTCTGGTCTTTTTAGGGATGCTAGAGCTGCTGTGGTGACCGGTATGGAGCTGAAGGACATGACCCCAGAACAGCTGGATGAGATCTTAGCCAACTACTCAGAAATTGTCTTTGCCCGGACATCCCCCCAGCAGAAACTAATCATTGTGGAGGGCTGTCAGAGGCAGGTAAGAGGATGGATGGCTGTGCTCAGATGACTAACCAGGACTGTCTTGACCCTGGAGAAATGAGTGCAGACGTCTGGTGAGCTGACATCACATTGACTTTTGAGAGCTCCTCACAGCTCTACACTGCCTAGCTCTCTGCATTTTATCCCAGGAATAGTAGCTATGGCTATAGAAGTATTTAGAGATGTAAAGATATAATTCTAAATATATGTAGACCATATATATATATATATATATATATATATATATATATATATTCATCTGTTGGGATCCACAGGGGCTTGTTTCTGGGAAACCTCAATGATACCAAAATCTATGGATATTTAAATCCCTTATGTCAAATGAGATAATACTGCGTAGAACTTATACACATCATGACCACTAGTCCCTTGAACCCATTTAACCCCATTTTTTTCACTGGATATCCACAGGATGCAGTTGTTGCTGTGACAGGGGATGGAGTGAATGACTCTCCAGCCCTAAAGAAGGCCGACATTGGGATTGCCATGGGGATAGCAGGTTCTGATGCTGCTAAAAATGCAGCTGACATGGTCTTGCTCGATGACAATTTTGCATCTATTGTCACAGGAGTAGAGGAAGGTGAGTAGGGACTCAAGGTGTCTTCCCAACTGCCAGAGTTACCAGGGAGTAATAAACAAGTCCTATAAAGAGACACATCTTTGCCTAGGTCGCCTGATCTTTGACAACCTAAAGAAGACCATTGCATACACCCTGACCAAGAACATTGCTGAACTTTGCCCCTTCTTGATCTACATAATTGTCGGGCTCCCCCTGCCCATTGGCACTATTACCATCCTGTTCATCGACCTGGGCACAGATATAGTAAGTAGCACAAAATGGAACAGTACAATGCTCACCCTAGGGGCTATATGGACTTTATATGTTCAGTGTTATTATCGTCAAGGGCCATGAGATGGCCAAAGCCAATGCTTCTCCAACTTCCCGTGCTTCTCCAACTTCCCTACCATGAGGGGAAGCTGAAGTATGGCATTTTTAACAAGCTTTCCAATGATGCCAGTTCCACTTCTTGCAAACCACATTTCAAAGCAAGGGCTAGAGGCTGTGTCAAGGGTTTGGAAATTAAAACCATTCCATGTGAATATTTTCAGCGTATGAATTTTGGAGCTAGGATGTAGCTCAGTGGCAGAGTGCTTGGATTCAATTTCTAGCACTGAAAAACAGACATGACTCTTGACCCCTCAGAAAAATATGCCAGGGGTCAGTTTTAGCCCATGTGCCTCCTCCTTATTTGGGAAAGATGAAGTAATTATCCAGATAGTCCATGAGCCTCTGGAGCACAGCTGCTCAAGCACTAACCCTACAATCACCCCCTGTGAGAGAATCTGATCTGGAAGCTGCTTACCTACCCACAGTACAAAATAGCACTTATTAAGGCCTCCAAAGCCCTGTACAATAACATCACCTGAACCTCTTCTCTTCTAGTATCCCCTCTTGCCATTAAGGAACCCCCACATGCCCCTGGTTTACCCATGCCCAGGAGAAGTAAGCTGACTTTGGCATGAAGAGTCCTACAAATTACCTTCTTATTCCCTCTTGTTTGATGCAACACTCAGTATATTCCCTGGGCTTGGGTGAATCTAGGCATGTCTTAGCCTTTGAGGGGAATTGAAGTTCTTATAGTAGATAGGTAACTTTCCCAGCCTTTTAAATTTGCTCACTTTTCTACTTTAGTGTGGAATTTGTTAGAAATTCAATCTCTGACCCTCACCCAGACTTCCCAGATCAGGATGCCCAGGGGTGGGACTCAGATCTGACTTACAAAGTTGCTCTTAATCGCAGCATCTGGGAGAGGACACTGTTCTCCTACATTGCTTAGGGTCCAACTGCATCCCAAAGGACAAAGGGTGGTATGAGAAAACTCCCACAGAGGAGACAGGTGTTTTATAATAAGCATTTTGAACCAGTAGCATATGGTGATAATGAAAAGATCAGTTTTTCTTTTCTCCCCCTTGTTGTCCTGAACATTGAACACAAGGTCTCACATACACCAGGCAAGTGCTCTATCAATGAGTTATATTTCCATCCAAAAAGCATATTGACTTTTAAATCTAGCTCTTAAATTCCACATATACAGTGTACTCCCTGTTGCCTACACTGTGGATGAACCAGTTCCCCATCCCCACCACCCCGCTGCCATCCAGTAGCCCCCAACTCCCCACCTTTGCTAGGCTGTGGCTGTCTGTGTCACTTCAGGCAGACTGAGCACCCAAGCTCAGGTGTCATAGCCCTGTGTCCTTCTAGATCCCCTCCATTGCCTTGGCATATGAGAAAGCTGAGAGTGACATCATGAACAGGAAGCCACGCCACAAGAAGAAGGACAGACTCGTGAACCAGCAACTTGCCGTCTACTCTTACCTGCACATTGGTATGATGAAAGCACCTTCCCTGAAAATGTTTTCCTTTTGAGAGTAGGCATGGTGTGGCAGAAGGGACTGAAGGAGTCCCAGGACACTAAGGTGGTCTTCTGAGGCTGCCACAGAACCTGACCATGTCTCTCAACCTTTTAGGCCTCATGCAGGCCCTGGGAGCTTTCCTCGTGTATTTCACCGTCTACGCACAGCAAGGCTTTTGGCCCACTTCTCTCTTAAACCTGCGGGTACAATGGGAAAAAGATTATGTGAATGACTTGGAAGACAGCTATGGTCAGGAATGGGTGAGTTGAGAGCTCTAACACTAGTATCTTGTGGTTCTTGCTCTCTCCTCTTACTTTCCAGCCTAGAAGGACACAGAATCTTCATTTTCCTAAACAACATTGATGAGACCCCTAAAAGCATCTCAGCTAAGGGAGGTTAGGGGAACTTTGATGGCCCTGATTCAGTCTTTTCCAGAAGTCTCATCTCTCAAACTAAGCCCTAAGAGTTCCCCTTCTTATATTATCTTTGCCATTGATGTGGAAGTGTAATCGGTCTAATAATGCCTATAGTTGGAGTAAATAATCAACATGTTCCCCCTACTCATCTGGCTTTAGGAAACAGATCCTTCTTCCCAAAGACAAGATAGTTCACCCTCAGTCTGGAGATTCACCCTGTTTATCCATTATCTCTGGGGAAGATAAAGCTTTATAGAACAACACTGAGATCTCCCTGGAGTTCTTCTCCAGGCCTCACAGTCTCATCTTTTATGTCTATTCACAGACAAGGTACCAGAGGGAATATCTTGAGTGGACAGGCTACACAGCTTTCTTTGTTGGCATCATGGTTCAGCAGATAGCAGATCTGATCATCAGGAAAACCCGGAGGAATTCCATCTTCCAGCAGGGTCTCTTCAGGTATCTCCTATGTCTGAGTTAATGGTTTATAGATCACCATGCCAGGGTGTAGGAGACTGCTCCTTCATTGAACCTACCTGCAGTCACACCCATACACAGAAGCATCAGTTGACTCCACTGGTGGCTTCATGTGCTGCGTGCATGGTATGGAGCCACTGGTATTTAGAATGTGTTCACTTTTGTATGTGTTCCAGAAATAAGGTTGTCTGGGTGGGGATTGCCTCACAGATCATCGTTGCCCTGATTCTCTCCTATGGTCTTGGAAGTGTCACCGCCCTGAGTTTCACCATGCTCAGGTGAGTTCATCTTCTCACCCTGAAGGAAAGATATAGCCCCTGTTTCTCAGCTGTTATGGCCTAAATAAATATTAAGATTATTGCAAAGTCTTCCCCTGAAGCCTTTCCAAAGAGATCAGACTGATTCTGTGCTATACAAATCCAGCCTCTGACATGCCCACTTCCCCCTCCAAAAAAAAAAGAAATGGGTTTCCAACACCCTATCAGGCCAACTCTACAAAGGTTGTGTGAAAGACAGATATTGCTTCTAGCAGCCACAACCCAGTTTAAGTTAGGAACTTTGTGTTGTATAGCACAATAAGTCTGTTATGCTCTCCCATAAGACAGGATAAGTGAAGAAGAAGCCTTCTGCATGCTGGCCAGGGGGCTGGGCTTACACTCCAGACATGTTAGGGCTCATCTTCCTCCCCTCTGTTTGTAGGGCTCAGTACTGGTTTGTGGCTGTCCCACATGCCATCTTGATTTGGGTGTATGACGAAGTACGAAAACTCTTCATCAGGCTCTACCCTGGAAGTGAGTAGGAATATGGTTTTTTCTGTTTTATGTGGTGCTGGGGAGGGAACTCAGGGCCTTGCACAAGTTAAAAAAGTACTTTACCACTATGAAACACCCCCTCGCCAGGCAATGTGAAATTTGAGGTTCTATCTACTACCTTCCCTATGCCTTCCATTTCTGATGGACTTATTTTTACCTCTACAGGTTGGTGGGATAAGAACATGTACTACTGAGACCATATCATTCCTGGGAAGATTTCTATGCAGTCAAGAGGGATGTTCAGACAGAAAACTATATGAGAGATATTTTGAACTTTAAAGCTAAGATTTGACTGCTTGTATAGGATTTTTCACCTCTTTCTCCATCTCTTTATTTTCAAATATGTGAACTCCAAAGTAATCATATAGAGAAGAGCTCTCTGTGTTAAGTAGTCTTGTATAACCCAAGTCCCTGCTGTGGTCTTTTTAAGCTAAAATAGAGCTACTCAGACCTCTACTCCTCACTCTCCAGTAAAGACCCAATGACCTTCTGATATTTCCATGAATTTCCCCAAGGATGTATCTTCTCATAATCCCCTTACTCAGGAAAGCTCAGTGTACACCCCAATAGCACTGATAACCTCAGTTTTGACAGAGACATCCTCACTGTGACAGTTTCCTCAGCCATATCACATTATCCCTCCTCCCACCACCTCCCCTTGCACAAGTTAAGAAAGTGCTTTACCACTGTGCAACACCCCTCTACTTTAGCACCAGAGCCTCCAACAGGAAACTCCACATCCCTCTTATATACCCTAACCTGGAATTCTCAGCTCATCAGAGAGGCTGTCAGGAGCAAACCAGGATCAAACTCAGAAGAACTATTATGTTAAATAGCTGCTGTTGTCTTTGTTGTTGTTGTTGATGATGATGATGTTGTTGTTGTTATTACCGTTACTATTATTTTGGTGGTGCTGGGGGTTAAACTCAGAACCTTTACACTGAACTATATCCCTATCCCGTTTATTTAAATTTTGAGACAGTTTTGCTAAGTTACTAAGTTTTCCAGACTAGATTCCAACTTACAATTCTCCTGCCTCAGCTTTCCAAAGTGCTAGGATTACGTTGGTGCACACCACACCCAGCTCAATACTAATTGTAAAAAAATTTTCAAGCACTCTCCAGCAGCAGTTTTATGTAAGTGCATTGTAACTTAGGTGTATTCATGTGTGACACATACATCCATGTTGACCTTTGCAGAGGTCGCCTTTTTTAAATAAAAGATGTTTTATAAAATCAGGTCTCATTGTGATGTTCTAACTCAATCAGAGCTTCTCTAAAATACAGGGTACCGATCACAAAAAAGTGAGATGAGGGGCCGGCGAGATGGTTCAGTGATCTAAAGCGCCTGCTTAGGAAAGCTCAGGCAACTGCGGGGACAGCGGTTCGATCCCCGGCACCACATGCTGCGCCAGCCCCCACCACCAGGGCAGGCTGAGCCAGCCACAAAATAAATAAAATAAAGAAACAAACAAACACAAAAAGTGAGATGAGATCCTCTTATGTCCTTGTGCTTTTCCCCATCATTTTGCCTCTCTGATGGTGTGGAAATGTTGGATTTTCTCTCTGAACTCTTCCTCCAAAAGCTGTGCTCCAGCCTGCAGCCCTCAGAACTCTGTTAGGCAGCAATGCTTTAGGGAAAGTCATTTTCACCACCATTCCCTGCATCACACACCCATAACTAGCTCATCTGGTCAAAAACTGAAAATTCTATTTGGTTGAACTGCATCCATTCAGTGCCCTTTCTCTTCAGACTAGTGCCTCTGGATCAGTGAAGGAAAGACTCCACATGAAAGGAGGGACTACTCTTTCCTCTTTAGGTACATAGAGTTGTAATGTCTGATGTATGTTGTATATGTCAATTTAAGCTAAAGTAATGTTGCCGTTCTGATACTCTATAGTCTCTAGTTCAACCACAGTTGTGGGGCAAATATCCCCTCAGTAGTAGTGCACTGACTAGAAACCTCTCCAAGGTGGCTTGGGCAGGGAAGCAGTGGCGTACACCATCCCTCAGGAGGAAGTTAATGCTTTCAAGGCTTCAGGTCAGAACTTTCCCTGCACCTCTCTCCTGCCAAGCTGCCTGGGACTGCTGGCTGTGGCACTTGGGAGCTTTGGTCCTGTCAAAGCCAGTAGAAGGTACCAGCATCATGGCACAAAGCCACGAGGTGCAACTTGGGGCAGGACTAAATCTCCAAGGATTTGGATTTGTTGTAGAAGTCTCTTCATAGCAGCAACTATATCTGCAATTACTTTGGCGTTTGTAGTCACTGATTCTTGCAAAAGACTGACAAATATTTATAAAAATGAACAAGTAACTCATTTAAGGAATTCCAGAAATGAGAATAGTATATCAAATAGTTTCATAAAGCTGTAGACTAACTAACTAACTAACTAACTAACTAACTAAATAAATAAATAAATAAATAAATAAATTCTATCCCAGAAGATTTGTTAGGCTGTGATTTTGCTTTTGAGGAAACATAATTATGACGTAGGGACAGAAGATAGAGTCCTGGACTCTTGCTCTATTATTCTTCGAAGCATAATTTATGTTTTCTTATAAGACAGGGGCTTAAATGTGAAGGGTTTTTGTTTTGCTAAAAATGAGGTCTTTTTAGTTGAGCCTATGAGTGCCAAGTAGGTAACTAAAAGTAGAACAAAGCTTGAACTTCGTTTTGTATTCTTAATTACATTAAAGCTTCAGATATAGGCATATTAGTCATTTAACAAAAATCAAAATAACAGGTTATAAGTCCTAAACTTATCTTCCCAACCTCATAACCCTGAAAGACTGAAGACACCAAGGTAAGAGTAACTGGTTCTCATAGACGTGAGTATCAACTTAGTCTCCAGCCATGGTCCTGACCTAGGGCCACCTGGCACTCCTTCAGAACCTCCTGAGACTGGAGAGACTGCCCAAACAAAACAGTTCTCTTGTGGGAACTGAATTAATGCTCAAGCCATAGCATTTCTCCTGAGCTACAAAAGCAAGACTGGATAATAATCAACCGGACCCCAGCCCAGCATAGCACTGCATAAAACTGGTGCCCCCTTCAGGTGATCTGATCCTCTTTATCAAATGAGTATATCCCTGCTGGCTGTTGAGGCTAGAGTTCTGTCCCTATTCTTACTTTTCTCTGTCAGCTCATGCCAAAGTCCCTTACCACTGTGGCTTTCCAGTTAAAGCTTTGCTCCTACAAATTTGTGGCGTATTTTTAATTTCCATTATCACCAAATCAAGTACTTAGGCTAGCAAAGAGCTACTTAATTGTCCTATAAGGACCAATATACTTCTTAAAAAAAGAAAAAAAAAAAAGTTAATTTAAATCCAATTGGTATGGCAGAGCAACTCAGAGATTTAAAAAGAGGCTAGATTCATGAGATCTTTGCCTCTTTAAAAAATCTTTTATCATAATTATAAAATTGCAATACCTTTAAGGAAATTTGGAGTTATGTGTGCCTGTAGTTCCATTATTTGCAAGGCTGAGGCATGAAGACTGTGAGTTTGAGACCAGCCTAGGAAACATAGCAATAGACCATCTGGAAAGAAGAGAGGAAAACATTTGGAATAAATTAAAATCACTCTAAATATCACTAGCCAGTAGCATACTTAAAAAGTAATTGTTTCTTTGGGGGTTTTGTACACCATACTCATGTTTAGACAAAATTGAAATATAAAGGTTTCTATTCTAACCTTCTTATTTTTATTTCTTTTACCCTTTTATTTAACATTAATAATTACATCAGTGTGGCTCAAGGGTGGAGCATTTGCCCAGGATGGGGAAGGCCCTAGGAATCACTAGCACTGAAAGAAAATGCTGTTAATGACTCGATACCCTAAATTAAGAGTGCATTAGCTATAGAAATGAAAATTGTTCATTTTTTCCCTACTATTCATCTCTCTTTAAAAAGCTGAATCTTGCCCCCAAATGTTGTACCACATCTCTGATTTTGTTTTTATTGATTTTTCAAAATCAAATTGAGGTATTAAATACATTTTAAGGCTCTTGACATGCATTCAAGATAAACTACCAATTTACATGCCCACAAATAATAATAAAGGAAATGTTTATCTACCTGAAATTAGGATTATAAGAATCTTTCAACTAATAAAGATGTTTATTCATTCAGCAGAGATGTAGGAAGTGCTTCTATAAAGCCTAAAAACACACCCAGGAGCAAGCCCTGGGTCATGGGCCTAATAGGGTAGCTCCATAGTAGAGTATGTGCCTTACACAGGCCAGCCTAGGTTGGATCAGCATCTCCACCACCGCCTAAAAAAACAGAATGACAGACTGAGGAGTCAGTTCTGTAAAACAGCAACAAAGTGATAAAGGGTTTGAAATGACCTAGAAGTTACACATAATAGTTACAGAAGATGGTAAGACAGGCTTACTTAAATAATGTGATCAATGAAGCCCTTCTTGGGGAGGCAGGAGCAAAGAGAACCCCAAGATCAGGAGAGGTATCTCAGTCACTTTTCTGTCACTGAGACAAAATACCCAACCCCTGCAACTTAAAAGAAGTGTATTATTTTGACTCATGGTTGGTTCCAGAAGTTTTAGACCATGGTAAACAAGCTCAAACACAGAAACATCAGGGTTGAAGGTCCTGCCCCAGAAGAAAGCCACTCATGTCACAGTGGCCAGAAAGCAGAGAAAGGGAGCTGGAGAGATAGCTCAGTAGAATAAGCGCTTGCCTGGCAAGTGTAAGGGCCTGAGTTCAATCCCCAGTTCCGCAAAAAAAAAAAAAAAAAAAAAAAAAAAAAAAAAAAAAAAAAAAAAAAAAAAAAAAAAAAAAAAAAAAAAAAAAAAAAAAAAAAAAAAAAAAAAAAAAAAAAAAAAACCTGTTAAGACTTTCTAAACAGCAGACAGCAAGCAGAGAAAGAAGGGAAGAACCAGGGAGACATATCCTTCTAGGGCACGCACCCAGAGAAGCCCCTGACAACCCAGCAATCCCCACATGCATACAGTGCCCCCTAGCCATCGCCTTCCAAACACCTAAGGCTTTGGGGAGACACCACAGATCTCAGTCATAGCAGGTTTGTGAATTAGCCCTGGGAGGGACCACATGATCTAGCAGGGACAGAGACAGCAATAGGAAGGTGGAGAGTAGGGAGTAACTTACTCTGCAGTCTCTCAGGGGTAATGTGATGAGGTTAGAGTTCATTTAAAAAAAAAAAAAAAGAAACAGCCTATTTAATGATTCCCAAAGACAGGGTCCTGACCTAGTTGTGCATCAAGATTATTTTGGCCTTTCTATAAAGGATGGGAGGCAGATTACGTAAGGATGGAAGGAAAGTGAGTTCATTAGCCAGAACAGCACAACTCACACTAAGCTGGGAGCTGAAAGCGCAGGACCAACATGGGTGGGTCTAGGCTCTGTGAGCAAGTATATGAGTATGCCTGTGTGCCCACTGTGCCTTCAGCCAGACACCAGTAGAGGAATTTTGTAAGGGAGGCCAACTGTAGATGACTCAAAATATACTGAAATGACCAACTCAGTCTCCCCAAAAGGCCACCAACTATCTTGACTGCCTACATCATTGTATCCATGTTGTAGAGAAAGGAAGTGAGCTGTCCTAAATGCTTTGGCAGTATAGCTGTACTCAGTTTTGAGACACCTGCTGTCTCAATGCAACTGGTACTGTAAAATGGAACTTTAAACGTTATCTTTTTTCTATAAAGACAAGTGGCATTTCCAGATTTCTTCAGGCCTAGACTATAAGCAGATGACTCCATCTCCCAGTCCAGATGAATGGACAGAATATTCAGGCACTGGCCTTCATTACCTTTCCACAAAAAAAGGTGACAATGAGCTAAATATGGCTAGAAGTGGTGAAGTAGATGTGGAGATCCAAATTATCTCTCTTTGGTCCCTCTCCTCTCTGTTCCTTATCCTTGCCTGTGTGTACATGAGAGATGAGGATTTGAGGCAAATAGGCCCCTCCAGTTCCTTGAAACTAACTTTTAATAAATTTTCTTTCCTTTTACCAAAATAAAAGAAATTTGACTCAGTCAGTGGCAAGCAAGTCAACCTGAGCATATGAACTTGAAGGGCCAAGAGCAGTTTTGGCAAGCCAGCTAGAGAAAAGTCCTAGCTTTTGAGAGGCACACATCCCATCAGGCACTTTTGAAAAGGGACTGAGTGCTTAGGGCTGGCCGAAACCATGGTGAGGACTCCAAGGACATTTTGGCAGCTTCTGCAGATACTTTTGCACCTGGGAAAGCTCCTCCCTTCCTGTTTATGGCTCCAGCTGCCTCTACATGCTTTTGTTAACAAAGGGAAAAGATTGGAAAACTGATGGGCTCTTTCTGGTTTCCCACTGGGAATATGCTCTAGAGATCTGCCATCTCCATCATGTAGATCTTCTCTAATGCCACTAGGCAATGTCGTCTGTTCAAGGTAAGCATCTGCGAAATGGCTTTGAGCAGAATTTAGTACTAACCAATTGGCTTTTCATGTTTACACGTAGGTTGCCCAAGGCTTAGGCCCTTGTCTGGAGATAGGCAGCAGATTCATAGTAAATGAACATCTGTGAGTCACTTATTACTGCTGAGGCCTGTATTAGCCTGTGAAGTTGTAACACCTGGAAGGATAAAATAAGGCCACAGCTGAGGACACTTGACCCCAACTCCAATTAACTGCCGCCTGCAGTTGGGATCTCCACACCTTTACAACAAATGTAAACTTAAAAATAAGGTAGGTCTCCTGATTGACAAATTTACTACTTGGGAAAATATTTCCCAAGGTCCTGCTAGAGTCCCGTGGTCTTCTTCATATCTTTCTCTTTGTTTGAAAATCGCATAAATATGAGAAGTTCTTTGTCAAAACCCAGAGAATCACAAATTCTGTGAGAAGGTTTGGATTCTCTTGGAGCCCTGAAATCATACTACTTGTCTCATTTACTTAAGCCTTCACCATCCACTCATTTGGGAGATTGCAGGCCTGATCAGCCCACAGCAACTAAGGGATATTAACATGATAGTTAGGGGCCCTCTAAGCCTATTACAAGTCAGTGGGGGCACTGATCAGTCAGAGGCTTGAAAGGCCATTTTGGGTAAGGTGAGCAGCTTTACTATTTGTGGCATTTGGACCTACTGTAGATCATTTTGGGATACTTGCATATGAGAAGAGATTCTGAGGTAAAAAGAATTTCCAGGCATTGATTTTTTTGGAGTATTTATTTGTTTTGGTTTGCCTTGGTTTCTTTTCTCTTCCTCTTCTTATTACAATCTTTATTCCAGGATAGGCAGCAAGGTTTCATTACATCAAAGCTGCATACTACTGTATGGGCTGCAGCCAGTATTCCACAAGAGGGCTGCCTGAGCTGTATATTCTCTACCATATGAATGTAGACAGGAAGGTCTCCTCCTTTAAGACTCAATGAAGCATTCAGTTTAGTCAAGGGAGCTTTCTCTCCTGGAATGAGACAATATCTCTGAAGCAGTATGCAGTTAGAGAGGTTAAACTCATCCTACAGAGATGCTAGGCCTCATCATTCATTTTCCTAGTCTTGGAGTTTCTTAGGAACACATCTGGAGATTTGTGCCAGCCACTTGGGCCTTCAGACACTGTAGCCTCTTCATGAGCCAGTCTGGAGATCAAGTTTCTTCAAGTGTTGACAAGAAAGTTTGAGTTACAAGACTTAAGCAGGTAGAGACAGTGAGGTGCGCTTAAAAGTTAGCTGTGATTTGCTCAAGAGTGAAAGTGTGCTAATTTGTAGTTCCATAAAAAAATTCTACTTAACTATGATTCAGAAAAAAGTGATTTTTTTGTGAGATCACATGGTCTGTATAACTGGAAATACACTGATTTCATACAACTATCCTTAAGAATATTCTTTGGACAAACTTTGATCAGGACAACATCCATAGCTGTTTTCCTTTTTCCTTTCTAGATTAGTGGTAAACACAAGCAAGATCCTTATATCATCAGTCCAAGGGTCAGCAAGGCTGAAATAAAAAATTTAATTCACTCTTTTTTAGTAGGTTCACTGACCTCCATCACTATAAAAGAGTTTTCTGGACTCATCAATATGAGAAATACTTATTGGGCAGAGATTTTAGATCAAGAATTAAGTGCACCCACTCAGTGAAATGAAGTACATTGCAACTTGGAACTGGGAACATTTACACCTCTCTTGAAGGATGGAAAAGCCCAAGAAAAGATGCCTTCTCAGAAAAGTATTAGTCAATTCTACAGGTAGGTTGGGTTTTTTATTTTGTCCTGTTTTTTAAATTATTCAACTGTTTATCATATATAACACCACATGATTATATACAAAGGAGGAATTCTTTTTCATTTACTGTTACAACACATACCATAAGTTCGGACTAGATCTTTCAACCTAAACACTGGTGCTTAACCTTTTCCATGCTGTTTCTACTTATGTGCACAGAAGTCCTGCCATCAACTTCATAGTAAAGCACACAAAACTGGACAGTAACATAACACAGTACACACAGGTACTTGGTTTTATGATTTCTTTTATTTAAGTATCAGTTTAAAAACTGCTTTAGTTGGGGCTGGGGAGATAGCTGCATGGCACAAGTGCCTAACTGGCAAGCACAAGGTCACGAGTTTGAATCCTGGTCCTGCAAAAAAAAAAAAAAAAAAAAAAAACTGCTTTAGTTTTTTGGTGTTTGCTAAGATGTAGCAATTAACACAGAAAAAATAATGCTCCAACCCATATAGCACCTTAACATCATATTATATATTCCTCAACAACAGTAACTATTGAATTCCTTTTGATATTGCCATACTTAAGCTGATGCCTTTTTATTCACTGCAAACCATTATGAACTCCCAAGTTCAAAATATCCACAAGCTTGACATTTAATTGCAAAACAATTAAATGGATCTCCTATCAACGAAACAATTCTGTGCTTTGTAAAAATGCATACAGTATTTTCAAGTTTCTATTTATGTTTACATAGTTTAAGACCTTTCTTTTATCGCTGTTTATATATAAAAACTTGTTTTGTTCAGAAAAAATTGAGCAAACCAGCCCCATGGAATTGACCAGTGAAAAATAATGTGATAGGTATCCTGCTGTGGTTTCAAACAG
>PVKN010005589.1:0-30392 GCA_004027915.1 Capromys pilorides | reverse complement strand
GCCTCCTTGTCTCTTTTCTGTCCTCAAAAACGCCTGTCCTGGGTCAGCCTCAGGATCCCCGTGTTTGCTCTTTGCCCTCCTGGAATGCTGGTTCTCTGGCCTGACATCAGCAGGTGCTCACTGAATACGGGTGAGTATGGTTTGTGCCCTGGAAGTCCATGTGTTCAGGGTCTGAGGGTGGCACTGCCGAGAGGCGAAGGCCCCTATAGCAGGTAGTGCATTTGGGCGACTCTCTAGGTTGAGGGGTGTGCCCTTGAAAGGGCCAGTGGGGCCTCACTGCTTCCTCTGCCTCTGTTTTGCTCATTACTTTGCAACTGTTTTGCTCCGCTGCACACCCCCACCACGATGTACTGTCTCACTGCAGGCCCCAAAGCAAGGGGCCAACTAGTCATGAGTGGAACCTTCAAAACTGCGAACCAAAAGAAACTTTCCTCTTTGTAAATCACTTCTCTCCAGCGTTTTGTTACAGTGATGGAAAGTTGACTGATACAGATGTTAAGAGCATCAGCTGTGGTGAAAGATGTGGTTATGTCTTGCACTGGCTGTGTGCCCTTGGGCACATTCCTCTGCCTGTCTAAATCTGTGCTGTGAAGTGCAAACAGAGCAATCTTGTGGCGGCACAATGTGAGCCCTCAAGAATGGTCCATAGCAAGTCGATATTTCCCATTGTTATCTAAGGGCCCTGCTATGGATTAAAGAAATTCTGGGGCATCCATGGGTGACATCCAACAAGTTGTGAAGGAGACAATCTCTTAACACAGAAAAGGGTTTAAAGTCAACTCTTGATCAATTATCTCACCACTATGAGCATATAACGCATGCTCATAAAACTCCAGGCAACACTGTGGACCTGATCACAGTAGCTGAGCTGTGGAATCAGGCAAGGTGCTGTCAGGTGAGCGGGGAGAGAAACTGGCGCATATGACAGGTGCTCAGCAAGCCATGAGGAAGCGCAAAATCACGTCGCTGCAGGGAAGTGGAAGGAACTTGGGGACGACGTGGTAAGCAAAATAAGCCAGACATAAGGACACGTGTCACATGTTTTCTCTCCTATGTGGAAATTAAAAAATTAAAAATAAAGATGACCTGAAAGTTAAAAGAGGGACTGCTAGGAAAGTGGAGCTGGGGAGAGAAAGGAAGGGAGAAGGAAGCTGGACACAGTCAAAGCACCATACACACGTAGAGGGACGTGTCACAGTGAAAGCCCTCACTTTGTACAATGAGTATGTGTTAATGGAAAGCTCAAGCAGGCCGCGGAGATAGCTCAGTAGTCTAAGTGCCTGCCTAGGCAAGAGCAAGGACCTGAGTTCGGTCCCTGGTACCGCATGCCATGCGGGCCTTGCCTCCAGCACACCAAGCAGACCTCCAAGCTGGGTAGTGAGACCCCGTACCAAATACACAAAATATAATAATAATAATAATAATAATAATAATAATAATAAAAGCTCAAGCAACAAAGAAAAAAATGAAAGTCCCTTACATCCTACAGTTTGTCATCTAAATTTCATGCTGTTTTAAATGAAAAAAGCAGGTGAATAATATGCCATTATGAACTTGCCTTTTAAAAATAAAAAATGCTAATATATACTTAGAAGGAAAAGCCTGGGGCTGGGGAGATAGCTCAGTAGAATAAGCGCTTCCCTGGCAAGCGCAAGGGCCTGAGTTCAATCCCCGGTTCCCCCTTCCTGCTCCCCCCCCCCCCAAAAAAAAGGAAAAGCCTGGAAGATCTATATAAAAACACTAAGCATGCTTGGTGGGAAGGCAGAGATTGCTGGTACTCTTCACAGCCTCCTTGGCTGGCAAGGTCTCTTCAGTGTCCCTGATGGCTGACCATCTTTGAAGTTTGCAGTCTGAAAAACCTGTCGCCTGCTCCCTGCCACAGTCTGGCTACTTGCTTTCCAGGGACTCTTGTGAAGACCTAGATGCCGTGCCAGTGGACCCCAGTGTGAGCATCCTGGATTCTGGCAGAGCTGATCCCATGCCCAGAGTGGGAGGGATGCTTGTTTGAGATTCTGGGGTCTGCCGAGGCACGGAGGAGTTCTGCCTGGCCAAGGAGAAGGCGTAAGTTTGGAATCAGAGTGTACAGTGGGACACGCAGGGAAAGACAAAGATAAAACCCAGCAGCTCACACTGACTTCAGAAATAAGGTAGTTTATTGGTATATGTAACTGAAATGCCTACACCCCCCAAGTTGCAGGCATGGCTGGATCCATGTGTTCCAATGATTCTTAGTCTCTTGAAGTTGTCTTCCTTTGCTGGCCTCATGCTGAGACAGGTTCTTGCTGTGTAGTGCTGAGATGACCCTCGAGTAGCTCTGGGTTCATGCCCTAGTGGCTCCGCAATTGTAGCACACAGGATTTCACAATTCCAGGGAAACCAGAAAATGTCACAGAGGGCCTGATTGGCCAGACGTGGGTTTCCTGCTCACTTCTGAACCATACGCCGAGGTACTTGTTGGCTAGTGCTGGGTCACAGAGTCTGTCCAGCCTCAAGGGCATGGTGTCAGCTCCACCGCAATCCAAGGAAGGTGAGGGGAGGGCTGTCTCATAGGACAGTGTGGGGCTATTGGTGGGGTGGGCGGGGGCTGCTAAGCAGAGCTCTCCTGTCAGCTGGTTGGGAACTCTACTCCACAGGCAAGGAATTGCCTAGTCAGGAAAGCTGGATTCCTCTCCACACCCTTCCCTCAGCTCTTCAAGAGGGTAGTGCCACGTGGGCAGGCCTGGGAGGTAGGGAAAACTTTTTCAGGAATCAGAAGAAATAACAAAAAGACTTGGGAGCCATGGCCACTATTTATGGGCCTCAGTGACCTCATCTGGAAAGCGGGGGGCTCCATCTGGTCAGGGACTGCAGGTTTTAGGTTGTGCTGGGTATTTTATGGATGAAATGACTGGAGTATGGCTGCCCCTCCCTTTCCACGGATGGGGAAAGCTTCTTAGTGGATTCCAGTTGATTTCTGCTGGGTGGGACAGTATTGTTTGTCTGGGAGGGGCCTGTTGGCTTGGCTATAAGCCACGGGGAGGGTGGGAGCTATTTCTAGCCAAGACTGAGGTAGATGCAAAGTGCGGGGGCGGGAGGTGTGGGGCACTTGGAGAAGAAACTTGAGCTGGGGCTGAAGCCCAGGGTCTAGTGCTGCTGGATGAGGCTCCAAGTGAGGCCCCAGCAGCTAGGAGAGTGGTGGGTAGGACAGGAATGTCCCCAAGCCCAGACACCTGTCCTCAGCACATGGACCTTTGACCCAACCCCACAAATACTCCTGGAAAGGAAGCAAGGAAATCTCACCATCCTGCACCAGTACCTGTGCTTCCCACGGAGATGTTGACAGCAACTCAAGAGCCTCCTGGGTCCAGGGGTCTTGGAAGTGTTTGAGAGCCCACTCAGTCAGGTCTCACAGCAGTATGAGTAGGCCGGACTGGTTGTGCTGTGCTAGATGGGCAGCTGGGGCTGCGAGAGGTGAAGTGACTGCCCAAAGACACACAGTGAAGGACAGCACAGTCTAGGTGGGTGCCTGAGTTTAGGGCTTGGGAAGAATCATGGTACAAGACCAAAAGTCCAGTCAGTTGGGCGTGGTGGCGCATACCTGCAATCTCAGCACTCGGCAGGCAGAGGCAGGAGGATTAGCAAGCTCTAGGCTAGCCTAGGCTAGAAAGGGAGTTCAAGGATAGCCTGAACTGTATAGTGAGACCCTGCCTCAAAAAATAATAAAATAAAAATCTGGTCAACCTAGTTTGCAAGGCCACGGGTCACGCAGACACTTCTGGGCTCCATCCCTCGTACCAGCAAACCTATAAATACGGAAGTGTTGGCTAAACCAGAGGTTGCTTTCAGGAAATTTCACCACTGCCACCAGGAGGAGGGATGGCAGGAATGTGGAGAAAGCCAGCTGTACGTTGGGCCTTGACAAGGGGCTCTGAGGCAGGGACTTGGCCCAGGGGCACAGGGTGGGGCTGGCTGCTGTGCAGTCTGAGCCCAGCCTGGGCTCTCCTTGCTGTGTGATCCAGGCAGTCTGGTCAGGGACAGACATGCAGGGGTGCAGGGAAGGGCTTTCCTTGGGAGGGAACAGCAGAAGCAAGGGCATAGAGGAAAGTCAGGTGGAGGCATCTGGGACAGGACCAGCACCCTGGCAGGGGGCTCTGCCAGCAGTTGCGGTTCATGCGCAGTGGACTGGGTGTGGGTGACCCAGCATTTGCTGAGATTACTGAGGACTCCCCACTGTCTCCTGTGGGTTCTTGGGTGGGGGAGGGCACGCAAAACCCTGCAGCATGGGGCCCCAGAGACAGGACTGGAGCACACAGCAGGGCAAAGTCCTGCTCCTTGTGGACCCTTCCCGAGAGTCCCTCTGCGGCCTGGGCAGCTGTGGATGGACAGGAAGCGGCCATTCCTTCCGTGAGCTGCAGAATGGCCTCTGTGTGCACCACAACAAAAAGGCTTTTCTGCCAAGTCGGAGGGGAGGAAGCAGCCTGCTCAGCCTGGCCTTGGCCTGAAAGGAGGCTCTGTTGGGGTCTTAGATGCACAGAATATAGGGGACGGGAGACAGGGGCCTCCTCCATGCTGTCTGGTTCTCCGACAGCGCCAGGTGGGGTGGGTGGCGCTGTAGTATACACCAGTGTGACCCAGCGTGAGGCTTTCCTGCTGTGCGACCTCGGCCAAGTCACGTCCCCTGGGCCCACTCCCCTTCCCAGGTAGAACATGAGTAGGGTGCAGGGCTTTGCCTGTGCCCAGTGCCAGGCCTGTAGCCCGCACCTGACAGCCTCCCATCCTCTTCATCGGTGACAGCCCGAGTTAGGTCCTGTCACTCTCTCCATTGTATCCCTGGTATTGTAGGTTGGGGTGTGAGCTCAAGATGTTTTACACTGCAACTCCAAACTATGCTAACATGGAGAACACAAGTTGTGAGAAAATACCACACTATTTTTGTTTGATTTTTTTTGAGGCAGGGTCTCGCTTTGTAGCCCAAGCCGGCCCTGGACCTTTAGGATTCCTCCTGCCTCTGCCTCCCAAGCACTGGGACTGTAGTCAGGCACCACCACGCCCAGCCAGAAATTCCTGTTGACACTGACAACATTGCGCTGACTTCTGTTTTTCTTGTTCATTAATGTCTCAATTTTCTTTCTTGGGAATTAGCAAAATGTAAAGGAAAAAGGGGAATGGGGTTGAGAGGCCCAAGCTGAGCTTAGCGCAGTCATGTCAGAAGGAGTCTAAAGATATGGGCTGCTGTTAATCCTGGGGAGGAGGTGGGATAAGGTCCCACTCTATGGGCTGTGGCCAAGCTGCTACCCGCCTCTCCCTGTCCCCCAAGAGGATAAACAGTGCTCTTCCCACAGCCTGTCCCTTTGGACACTGGCTTTCTCTGGGGCTGTAGCAGGAGGCTGGGGGTGGAAGGCTCAGACAGCTTCCTGAGGAGTGGAGGCTTCTGCCAAGTTTCTCCTCTGGCCTTGGCTCTGAGGAAGAGTGCAGTGAGGGAGGCCTCTCACCCTCTTTTTTCTCATCCCTCTCACGACTTCCTGGGGACCCCTCAGCTTCTGGGCAACTGTACGGGCAGAGGGCAGCCCTGGGGGGGGGACCCTGGGCATCTACAGTAGGAAAGCTGGGACGATGGTGTCGGCCCTGGATCTGCTGTGGGTGCCAGAGTCTCTGGTGCGGGAGCTCACAGGCCACTTCCTAGATGAGCTGAGGCTTTGGGCTTCCTACTCTCCTTAGCCAATTTCCACACAAAGAGAGGAAGGGGTGGGAGCAGGGGGCTGGAGCCCCGGTCAGGCTTCAGGACTCTGCGGAGGACTTGTGGGGGCCCAGCCAGCTCTAGCCCGCGCTGGAATTAGAGCTGGGCCCCTCCTCAGGCTGCCCTTTGCATTCCGGGGGCCCAGCCTCGTAACACATAGGTGTGGCCGAGAACATGGGTGTGGGTCTGAGGCCATCCTCCGGGCTACCAGCTACAGCCACACCTGCCCAGCGGTGCCACTCCTTGGCTCTCTGCTTCTGAGGCCGCACTGCATGCAGCCTGAGCAGGCCTGGGGTGGGATTTTCTGTGGCTTCCAAGATGAGATGTAGGTCTGAACAGTGCAGCCAGGGGAACTCTTGGAACCACAGTGGCCTCATTTCCCAGCTCTCTTTGTGCCCAGCTATGGGCTTTGGTCCCAGATGGCTCCCAGGCTGCCCAGAACCCAGTCTGGGTCACTGGCCTGGCTTGGCTCTTCCTACCCTCCCAGACCTGGAAGGCACGTGGGAAGCCGCATCGCCCTTTCTTGTTACTGACGATTGGCAAGTGGGTTCTGTTCCCTTCCTTACCACACCTAGCAGGCTGACCTGCTGCTGCCTCTGGCTGTCTGCCCTTTGCATTATGGGGGTCCCACCCTAGCTTGGACTTGAACCTCTGCCACTGACTGCAAGCTGCAGCCCAGAACTTCTTACAAACAAGGCCACACTTGCCGGCTGTACATTTAATCAGTGCAGATTATTTACAGAAATAAACAGATGGGGCTGGACACCAGGCCCCACCCCCACCTCTTGCTGGCTCTCCAGTTCTGCAGAAGTGGCGATGGGGAGGGAGGAAGGGAGGGAGTCACTGGACCCACACTCAGTGCCAAGTGATGCGAGGCAGGGAGAACCTCCTGCCCCAGTGGCCTTGGGGATCCCAGGTGGCACACCCCACTAGCTCAGGGTTGCAGGGAAGCAGAGGGGATGGAGCCGGCTGTACAGTACCATTTTCCCACAGCAGCCTCAGCCTCCTGCTGACTTTGGGAAGGAAAAGAGAAAGGAACATCCAGCCCACCCTCAGGCAGAGCCCAGGAAGAGGGGTCTCCCAGGTCACAGTGGTCTCCTTTAGGGCTTCCAGTCTGCACTGGGGGACAGACCGCTTGCTTGCCCCCACAGTCTCCTGGGGGAACAGGGAGTTGGAGAGGAGGTAGCCCCCAAGCCTAGTGTGCATCGCACATCAGTGGAAACCAGTCTGGGCACCGAGCAGCCCCCTTTCTCCCCAAAGGCCAGGAGAGTCACAGCAGAAGCCTGAAGCTGGGTGAGTTCCAAAACCTATGAGGACAGTAGGGAGTGGGCCCAGGGAAGGAGCAGGTGGGTCACAGCTGACAGAAGCAAGGTCTGGGCAGAGTGGATGCCAGAGCTAGTGTGTGGGGAGGGCATTAGCAGGCTCCCTTTGGTCCTTGGTCAGGAAGGCCCAGGTCCCTCCCCAGAGAGGAAGGCAGGCATGGGCTGAGGGGTAGGTGGGAGCTGCCTGCTGGTCAGATGGAGTGGGGTTCTCAGGAACTGGGAGCAGGGCCACGGCTGAGGGCGGCTGGGAAGGAACCAAGCCTTGCTGAGCCCCAGCCCCTGAGAGAGGCTGCCCTAGGTGACAAGCTCTTCCTAAGGCAGAGACTGACTCTGGAGGTTGGAGACCCAGCGCGACTCCTTCAGGGCATAGTGCCCTGCTGATGGCCCTGGGCTCAGGCTGAGGAGGGGCCAAGAGTGGAGGAAGCGCACAACCCTTGAGTCTCCTGGAGGTGGGCTCTGACTGTCCCTTGTTCTTCAGGCAATGGCTGGGCGACAGGTGCATGGGGGCCTGATTTCCTGTCCAGAGCAGAACTACATTAAGAAAATTTAAGTACCCTGCCCTAGTCAGGAAAGCCGAAACAAAAGCTGAACTAAGGTGCCAAAAAGAAAAAAGATACCTGGGCTTAAGTAAACAAGAAAAGACTCACGAGGGATGTATGCTGGCTGGGCGGGCCCCGCCAGACCTGAGTCTCCACAGGGAACCACAGGCGCTGCCCAGCCCGCGAGCACCACATGCACGGAGCGGAGGCATGGGTCAGACCCACTCCTGCAGGGAGCGCTTGCAGTAGAGCAGCATGCGGGGTGCGCCCTTGCGCTGCATCTGCACCAGAGCATAGGCAACGCCCAGGACGCAGAGCAGCAGCAGCAGGGGCACCAGCACCATCACCACGTTCACTGTCCGTGTCACCTCCTCCATCTGCACCACCACGCGGCTGCCCCCATCCCCGTCCTTGTCCCCATCTGCCCCTGTCCCCTCGTCCACATCGCCCTCTGTGCTATCAACATCCACCCCAGGCTCTGCACCCCCATCGGGGTTGAAGGGTGGACGGGCTACATCGGGCCAGCGGTGTCCAGGTTCCACGTGCTCCTGGCAGCCCATAAAGTCCCGCAGGATGGACTTTGGGTAGCCAGGCTCCATCCGCAGGCGCTCATTGTCAAACTTCCAGTACTTGGTGCCCTTGTAGAAGTAGGTATAGGCTGTAGGGACAAGCAGGTCACAGTGGCTTCAGGCCAGGCCCTACCTGCCACCAGGTGGAGACTCTCAAAAAGAATGCTTAAGGGGCCTCAACACACCAGCCTGGGAGCTGTGGATGCAGCCCGTTGGCAGAACATGTGACTAACACGCTTGAGGCCCTGGGTCCACTCGCATCACCAAAGTCAAAAGAAGCCAGCACAAAAGGCAAACAAAACCCAAGCGCCTGCCTGCCTGCTTCTTTCTTTCTTTCTTTCTTTCTTTCTTTCCTTCTCTCTCTCTCTCTCTCTCTCTCTCTCTTTCTTTCTTTCTTTCTTTCTTTCTACATACAGCAGTCACACTGAAGCTCAGAGGGGTTTGGGTCAAAGGCAGAATCCTGCACCTCCTGGCTTAGCTGACAGGGTACAGGAGGATCCTATAGTCTGCCAGGTTGGGGCCTGCAGTCAAGGAACCCTGCTGCCCTGTCCTAGGATTGGCCTCATCCCAGAGGCCAGTGTGGCCTTGGGCCTGCATGGACCTAGCTGCCTCGGAATGGCTCTCCGGCCTTGGGGACCCTGCCTGCATCTCACTGACACCGGGAGGGGCGGCTTTGAAACAGAGGGGGTGTCAGCAGCTGCAGAGCAACACCCACACACCGAGGCTGGGAACCAGCCCCAGCATGTAGGGTGTCCCCTGAGCAGCCTGAGACTCTGGACCCCCAAGAGAACCCATGCTGATGGGTTTTCTTAAACGCAGCAGAGACCCTGTTAGAGAAATAGCCACAGCTCTCCACAGCTCAGCGACAGTGCCAGAGACTTCCCTTCCAGGCAGACATGATAGCTCAACACTGAGCCAAGCCCACCCCATGGAGTATAAGGCTCCCCGTAAAGGCTTCTTGGTCATGAGATTTGAAGCATATAACTCAAAATCTCTGGTGTAGTCTGCCCTTCAGTAAGAAGGGGATGATGGTGATGCAGGAAAGGCCAAGCGGTCAGGAAGTCCCCAGCCCAGGGCCTGATGTAGCTGTGGACCTCCATTCATGCTACTGCAATACTGGGGCCTTGGGCTAGCCCTGTTCCCTGGCAGGGACTAGGGCTGTGGTAAGTGCTGAGCAGATGGGGAGGTTACCTGCGTCACTACTCAGGAAGGCCCCTTTGGGGGAGGCAGGGATGCCCTGCCAGACACTGATGGGCTTGGGGTAGCCAGGATCTCCATGCTGCGTCTCCTCGTTGAAGCGCCAGTACCTGTGATCAGAAGCATCAGGCCGTGGACCTAGAGATCTGCTCGGCCGTGAGCACCCCTTCCCTACTGGCAGTGCATTCACCTGTCCTCCTGGAAGAAGAAGGTGTGACCCGTGGGCTCCCACCAGATGGCTGTGTCAATGCGGTCATAGGGAATGCCCAGCCCATAGCTGGTCAGCGGCTGTGGGTAGCCAGGTTCCAGATTTGCTTCTCGGAAGAGCCAGTAGCGGTCACCTGGAGGAGGAGCAGGAGGCTGTGTGAGGATGGTCTGGGGGCTGGTGGCACAGCAGATGCTCTTTGGGCCCCACCAACCCTCTCACACTCACTGTTGCCCATCTTGGCACTCACACCAGTGCGCATGATGACCTTGACCCCCCATGCCCAGGACACGCACAATGCTGCTCACATCACCCTCCACCCTCCACGGACACTCACAGACACCATGACACACTTTTTTTCAGGTGTACAAGTCAGCTATTCATACTGGATGCACCCACATACAGCATATATACATAGGTCTGCATTTCCACACAGCTTTTGTAGAGAGGAACAGGAGGTCCCTGCCTGGCTTCTGGAACTTGACGGGTTGTGTGAACCAGAATCTCCACTTTTAGTGGGCTCAGCCCTGTCCCTAAGGAGTTCCTGCCTCTCTGAGGTGCTGTCCTTCAAGGATTCTGTCATGCAGACAGATTAGCAGTGGGCTTGTGAACCTGCTCTTGGGAGGACAGTGGGCAGGGATGCTTAGAAATGGAGCGGAGGCCCGGTGCTGCAGGTGGGGGGCAGAGCCATGGCCCAGCGCAGGCAGCCTCTGGAATGGAAGCCTGCTGAGCCAACCTGGCCTCTCGCTACTCCCTTCGCCACCTGGCTGTGAGGTGCACCAGCCACTCCAGGTGTCTCTGTCCACAGGATGTCATGAGCTGCAGCCTTCTGCCTCTCTTCTGCCCTCAGGTTCAGCTGGGACAGAAGTCTGGGCCTGAAGCTTCCCAGCACCTCCCATATAGCTACCCAACTCACCTTTGAAAAAGACAAAGCGACCATCCTGGCGCTCATAGGCAGCACTGATGTCACCGGGCAGGCCACGCCAGAAGTGGCCGATGGGCATAGGATAGTTGTCCAGGACACGGTTGTGCCGGACTCGCCAGAACCAGCGGCCCTGAGTGGGAAGGTGTGGGTGTTGGCGTGCAGCAATGCAAACTGCCTTGGCTGGGGGAGGCTCTGAACCCCAAGTGCCCCTTTCCAGGTCAGGGAGGGCCAGGGGGAGGTCACTGAGCTTCACCAAGTTCTTCCTGCAGGAACAGCCCTAGGGAGGGAGCTCTGGGCCTAGCATGAAGTACCTGGGCTTGCCAGGACCCCATCATTCCCCCACTTCAACCCCTGGGGGCTGGCTCAGCAGGGCAAGGTAGAGATGCCTAAGTATCTAGGCAGGGCAAGGCTCCTGATGGGCGGGTGGGAGCTCCCTGTGGGGGCGGAGGGGACCTAGGAGAGTGGGGCCAGACCTTGAACACGAACATCTCTCCTCGAAGCACTGCCACTGTGTCAAAGTTGCCGTCACAGATGTTGGGGCCATACTGGTCAGGCCGCTCTGTGGTTCGGGGCTGGGCGGGAGGGCCTGGTTTTGGGGGCCTTTCTGGCTTCCCGCCTGGTGGTGGTGGCTGAGGGGGCCGAGGGGGCCGAGGGGGCCGGTGATCTGGCCTGCCTGGCCGCCGGGGTGTCATGGTGGGGAGAGGCCGTGTGGGCTGTGGCTGACCATCTGGGGTGCCTACCAAGAGAGACAGGGAGCAAGAGTAAGAGAGCAGCAGCCCCAGAATGCAACTTGGATGCCACCTTCTGCTACACAGAATCCTGGGACCCCAAGTCCCCAGCATCAGGGCCACCTGAGTGCAAGGTCCTACTGTCACCACAGATTCCTCTCCTCCACCCAGCATCGCTCTCAGTGATGAAGCAGCAGCCCCGAGGGGAGGAGGACCTGTGGCAGGCCAAAGATAGGTGAGGGAGTGTGGAGGGATGGGTCCTGGACTCCAGGGCACCCATGGTCTAACAGGAATATTGTTGAGGCTGAGGAAGTGAAGAGGGTCAGTTGTGTCCCCTGCCTTGGACCACAGTGTGGGCGTGAGGGCCAGGCCTGGGTTTGATCTCCAATACCACCACTTACCAAGTAACAGGGGCAAATCACTGATGCCCATGGGGTCTGTTTCCTCATCCACACAGTGCTTGGGCAGCCGTGCCTGTCTGGCGCAGGGCTGGGAGCAGGCAGGCAGGGCCCTCCAGGGGCAGCCACTCACCATAGAGTTGCTGGATGCCCCGTAGGTCGTCCTCGGGCAGCTGGAAGTTGTCAATGTCCATCCACTGGTAGAACGGTGCCATGATGGCGCTGGGGTTGCTGGAGTGCTCCAGCCCCAGCGCGTGGCCAAGCTCATGCACTGCCACCAGGAAAAGGCTGTTTCCTATGGTGTGGGCAGGAGCAAGGTCACTCTGACCCACCCTGGTGCCTGGCCACCTGGGCCCTCTGGGCCGCGGCTGCCACAGAGCCTGTACTCATTTCTCTCTTGGATGAGGCTGAGCTGCTCTGACTTCTGCCCTCTAGTTTCCCCATTGGGGAAGTGGGTACAGCTAACCCTTCACTTCCTACCTCCCATTGGAGGTGGAGGGACAGCAGACCAAGGTCTAATGCAGGGCTCTGCAGCCCGGACAGAGGAAGGTTCTCCCTTCCCGCCCCCACAGCCACTGCACTTACTCAGGGGGCCCATATACAGCTCTGGCACTGCTTCACCCAGGCCAGCCATGCTCACCATGAAGGTCAGTGCTGGAGAAGGTCCAGGGCTCATCTGCATCGAAGTGGGTATCCCCACCCAGGCCAGGGCCAGGGAAATAGGCGTGGGCCAGAAAGCCACCCGTGCCGTCAAATGGCGAGCTGTCACCATGGAAGCCGGACGCAAAGAGCACCATGATGTCTGCCTCCTTCTGCCGACGTAGCCTGATGTCATCGTAAAGCACCTCCTGGAAGACTAGGGGCGTGGCCTGCTCCCACACACGGAAGGCCCTGCGCACTGCCTCCATGGAGTGGTACCAGCCCAGCTTCTCTGTGTAGTTCTGGATGCTGCAGGAGGCAGGGAGATCAATGAGTGGACATGGGGCCTGGGAACACACCTAAGGCTGTCATTATCAACTGTCAGTTTACTGTGATAGGAATTAGAATTTGTCATATCCTGGTAGCTCATTAAAATATCACTACATAAGTTTGCATTAGGGCAGAAAAACCTTTGTTAAGTAAGAAAGTAAGTAAATAAAAGTACAGGTGCTTTGTGGCTAAACCTAGGAGTGGGATCAGATGGCTGAGGTTGAGAAACCCAGGCCAAGCAGTTCTGAATGTAGACCCCGGGGCCAGGCAGACCCAGCTGTAGGTCCAGCTCTCAACTGCTCCTTGTGACCTCTGGCAAAGGACTGTATCTCTGAATTTCAGTTTCTTTACTTTTAAAATGGGAAATGAGAGCCATACTTTCTTCCTGGGGGTCCTCTGAGGTTTAAATGATGTAACTCATGAAGACTACAGCACAGAGCTTGAACAGGGTACAGTGTGAGAAGGCCCATTCCTAATTAAGCTTCTAATTAACTATGCTTCAGCACGCTTGACAGACATCCACGAAATGGAGGAGGGAATTTTGGCTGACTGGGCCATGAATTCACTCTAAGGGCCTGAGGTCTAAGTGAGCTGAATTTTCTTGGCCTGGAGGTAAAGCTTTGGCTGGACTAAAACAAGAAGGAAGCCCTTAGGAGCCAACACACAGCTCAGGGGCTTTTGCTCAAGGATTCAGCAGAAAGCAGGGAAGTATGTGCGTGTGTGTGGGGGGGTGTTCCTGCAGGTGCCTCGCTGCCTGCCCCTTCCCTGGATGCTTGGATCCCTACACCCAGCCTCCTTCCCGCTTCCCGCAAGATGTACTCCTGCAGCAGCCCATGGGCCCAGTGCAGCCAGCCCAGATTTCTGGCTAGTAGGAGTCAGGGAAGGATGGAGCCAAAGCAGCTCGAAGGTCCCAACCATCTCTGGAGGGAGGCCTGAGCGTGTGGCTGGCCTCATCAGTAGTGGAGTGGGCCGGACTGTCTAGGTCTGCTAGGGACCAGAAGCCTGAGTGAGGCTCACTGAGAGGTGTGGGACCATGGGCTGGACAGCTGGCTCCCTACCTGAAGGTCAGGTGGTGGTTGTTCCACTTCCTCCCTGTTAGGGCATAACGTTTCCGCCGTCGCCGCAGATTCGCTTTCACATGCACTCCAAACTGGTCTGGCACCCCACAGCGAGGCCGTTTCATCCATCTGAGCCATAGATGCAGAGGGGTGAACCTGGAGCTTCCCTTCAACACACCTGCCTGCTCTGGCTCTGCTTTTCCCATGTAGAGTCCAGCCCTCCTCCCACCTCCCAGCTGCCCTTGCTCTGGATGGGACAGGGGTGGGAAGAGTCAACCTCCACTTCTAGTAAAATAGGCAAAAGGTTCCTGGGCTGGAAGACTGTGCCCAGCACTAGCTTGGTACAGGTGAGCCCCTTCTCATGTTCCCTCAAGGACAGGAAGGTTGCCCTTGAGGCCAGGTCCTTCGTCTGTTAGTTCTGTGCATCTTAAAAGAGGCAACTTTAGGTCTGCTCCCCTGTTAGCTTGAGAGCAAGGTCTAGAAAGGAAGCCCTGTCTGGGGACTGTGCCCTGGCCTCCCTGTACCCTCAAGGCTTGAGGCAGCCACTGCACCCAGTCCCAATTGGCACAGAGAAACGAATCACCTGCTATTTGTTACCCAGGTCACTCTTTCCTGGAAACTCCCTACGTCAGATGGGAAGTAGAGTAGGCAAGAGGAAGAAAAGGTGCTGGGGTTGGGGAGGAGGGACTCACGCCTTGGTCTCTTCATCGAGTACACCCGTGACGGGGATCCCGTAGAAGCGCTGCATCTCTGCCAGGGCTGAGGCCAGGATCTGGGCTGAGCGCATGGTCGACATGTGGCGATTGGGTTGGGGCAGGTAGCCATAGAGCCGCAGCCAGTTCTGCAGAGAAGCCCTAGTCCTGTCAGCCGGTCTGACACGGCCACCTCCAGACACGTGCAGCCTGCCCCCAGCACCTCTCAGCAGGCCACTGCCCCATCTGCCTGAGTGTCATCACCCCTGGCTGGGTGACCTATGAGCCTCTGGACTGACCTCCCCACTTCCTTCCACCTTCCTTGTCTAGCCTCACCCAGAAGCAGAGCAAAAGGCAGAGTGAGTCAGGTCAGTCATTCTCTGCTTGGAACCCTCAAGGGCCTCCCAGCCTAGAAGAAAAACCAAATCCTACAGGACCTAGGAGACCCTCACTCAGAGCCCCACCTTATCTCTCCAACCTCACTCACACCATCCACCCCAGCTGGGCATCGCCTTGGCCTCCAGGCCTTGGCATGTGCTGTTCCTGCTGTCTGGAGCACTCTTCTCCCACTCCAGGCTGAGGGTCTCTGTTCTTTAAGGCCTCTGCTTCAGATACCCCTTGAGAGAGAGGTGTTCTCCGACAACATGTAGAAAAGGCCCTGCTGCCGGCTTGCTGTACCCTGGCACCTCTCTCCCCTTCCCTGTACTTGGCACCCTCTAACCAAGACAACCCTCTATCTGCTTCCCTGGATGATTTTGTCTATGTTCCCCAGGAGGACAAAACTGCAGAAGGACACGCCGCAGTCCCTCTCCCCATTACTGCACTGACCCTTCCAGGCTGGGCCCTTGGCACTCCCAGCAGATTGCGAGGGACCATCACGGACTCCAAATTTCCTAGGACCACGCTGAGTTGGAAAATCCAGCCCAGGTGTTTCTCCTCAGCATGCCCTAAGTCTTCCAGGAGAAGAGCAGACAGCCTCACACAGCCCACCTAGACCTGAGAGGGTAGAACGAGGGCCTGAAGCCAAGTCCTTGCTCTCCCACAAACTATCATCTCTGGGCCTTGGCCTCCTCATCTGCAAAAGGGAGGATAATGGATTTGTTGGGATGACAATTTGAGGGAGATAGCATCTGGGTCCATCCCTCTCAGCCATAGGTGGCTAGGCAAATCTCACCCATCTCCATCCATCCATCCATCCATCCATCCACTCATCCATCCACCCACCTACCCACCCACACATCCATCCATCCATGCACCGACCCACCCACACATCCATCCATCCATCTATTCATCCATCCATCCATCCATCTATCCAAGCCTCATCCTGTCAGAGCTTTCTGAGCACCCTCTCTGTGCCAGCTAGGTGCTGTGGAGAACATGGCTCTAGCACTTTTAGGCTTGTAATCACCCACAGAACAGAACTGTTTTTTCTCTTTTTTGAGACAGGGTCTCATTATGCAGTCCAGGCTGGCCTTGAGCTCACTTTTGTAGCCCAGGCTGGTCTTGAACTCAAACTGATCCTCCTGCCTCAGCCTCCCAAGTGCTGAGATTACAGGCGTGCACCACCACGCCCTGCAGGACAGTACTTTATACCTTGCAAGTTTGAGCAGGCAAGACATTCGCAGTCATAGTGGGAGGGTGCAAGCCCCATGAGCCTGGCAGTGCAGTGGTGAAAAGGCGTTCTGCCCAGTCTGCCTGGTGCCCTCAGGGCCAGGAAGGCAACCTCTGTGGGAGGGGGGAGCAAGGCCAGGAGCTGCTTGTCACCTACAAGCTGTCCTTCCCACCTTTCCTGGTCTGCCTGGAAGGGCTGCTTTGAGTGGTTCTGGAAAGTGAGGGCTGGGTACGGAGAGCCCTGAGGCAGGACAGTAACTGACACAGTGGCTGCTTTGGACTGACAGCCACAGACCTGGTGGCCAAGGCCACACCTACACATCTGCCTACGACCACATCCAACTCCTCGAGTGCTGGGGGCCTCAGTGTCATTCGCCAGCCCCACCCAGCTCAGCAGCACCTAGGCTGCGGTTGCCATGAGCAGAGTGGCTGCTGAGCGCAGGGTCAATGCAGAGTAGCTGCCAGAGACGCAGTCTGCACAGCCGCTGGGGGGGGGAGGGGGCACAGAGGCAGCAGGTGGCTCTGACACGCAGTACTGGGCAGAGCCTAGCTGGGGGACCTCAGAGGCACAACTCCATGCTGCCTGAGCCTCAGCTGTCACCAGCAAAAGGGGGGTGGGATTGATTTAGGGCTGCCTCGTCTCCCGGGTTCTGCAAGGATTAAATGGTATAGTGGTTCAATGAATGTATCAGCCATGGAGAAGACCAGAGGTCTGTGTGGCTGAACCTGAGGCTGGTAGCCTTTTGCCTCTACAACAAAGCTGAAAGGTCCCAGCTTCATGTGACCCGCTAGGCACAGTTGAAGGCAGGGTAGCCCGTAGCCCTCCACCAAAACTCATGATGTCCCTCAGCTCTGTCAAACACTGGCCACTCCGTGGCACAGGGCCTGTTCTTCCCAAGCTTCTGTGGTGGCGGCAGGGGGGCAGTGGGTCCACTCCTCCCTCATAATGGACAGAGTATTGCGAAGGTGCAGAGCCGGAGGGCAAGGCCACACTGCGGGGCCAGCTCTAACAGCAACAAGCGTTCAGCTGGAGGCAGGGGCAGAGTGGGGGCTGCTGCTGACAGACGAGGGCACCTCTACATCACCTATTTGCATAAGGTAAAAATATCTCCAGGAGCACAATCACAGGCCACCAAGGGGCTGATTAGCGGTGTCTGCGGAGCGACAGGGGGAGGGGCAGGCAGGGCACAGGAGGCTCAGGCAGGGCCCTGGGGAGAGAAGGAGAGGGGAGGGGAGGGGAGGAAAGCTGAGCTAGCTTGTCTGCAGCTAAGAGCTCCAGAGAACAGCAGTGGGGATGGGCAGGGGTGCTCTTCAATCTCAGGGCCAGCGCAGGGGCTTCTAAAGGACCCACAGGGGCCTTTAGCTCACCAGACAGGCAACTCTCTGAGTCTCCTCACCCTTAGCCTAACCTCAAACCTTCAGCAGCCACTGCTGGCATGAAAAACCAGAGGTGGTGAGCCAATGACGCCCACTGGGCAGCAGGGGGAGGTAATCGGAACCACGGCCTTGGCAGAGCAGCTGAGCCTCTGGATGACAAGGTGAAGCTGACGGCCTGCCTGGCTCCGGCAGACACGTGCTTGTGGTGGCTGAATGCCAAGTGCCAATAAATCTACCCAGTGGCAGCAGACACCACCCACAGGGCTGAGGGCCTTTTCCTCTCCCAGGGTCCAGGGAGCATTTTCCTGCCCCACAGCCATGGCACTAAGGGTGACAACCTCAGGTGCTAAGGACAAGTTAGTAGAAGAAAGCTGAGGTGGGCTGACTGCACAGGTGAGAGAAGCAGCTTCAGCCAGAGCCCCAGCTCACAGGGGGCTCTGCTGCAACCCAGCAAGCGAAAGGTGGAAATGGTTCCCAAGGTTGGGGACTTCCAGGGCAGGGCTACATCCTTGTAGAAACTGTCGCTTCTACAAGCTACCTCCTTTTCCTGTCACTTAGAATCTCATAGGACGCATGAGCCAAGCAGATAAAGCTTTGTTTCTCAGGTGAGGAAACTGAGGTCAAGGAGATCACATAAGAGGCAGAACAGAGGAAGGATCTGAACTAGGGCATGGCTTCCCCTCTACGAGGATTCCAGTGGCTGTGAGAGGGCTATGGTGCCTGCAGGGCTGCTTCCACCTGTAGTGAGGGCGGGGCTGGCACAGGAGACTTTGACACTGTGGTTCTCTCAGCCATTTCTTTCTCAAGCTCTAGACTTCCTCCTTTTAGTATCTATTAATGCTGCAGGTGAGTGGCTGGCTCAGGCAAGACAGGGGCATCAGGAGTCAGAAGGGACACTCCTGCCAAGGGAGAGGCTGTAAATGAAGCAGCTGAGAATTCGGCAAAGGCCGAGCTGCTGTTTCCTTCACCCTATCTCTTGCTCACAACCAACCACTGAAAGGTAAAAATGTTACCGTTCCCATTCTCACAGATAGTAAGGTTCAGAGAGGATGAGTTGCCCAACCAGAGTCACACAGCTGATCTAGGCTAGAACTGGACTCATCAGTACTGCTATTAGGCCCCAGGCTGCCGCTGAAGCGCTACCTGCTCCTCTTGGCTTGAGGTGGGGACACTGGGCTCTGGCCCTTCTCAGGAACAGTGCCCAGCTCAGCACTGCGGGAGGGCATCTAATCCTCCACCATCCCTGGCTGGCTCTGGGCACCAAGCCACGACTGCCCTCCCCCAGGGCTACTGAGACAGTACGGAGGCAGGCCTGCAGGGAAGGCTTGTCTGAGAAAGAGCTGCCAGATCAATACTGTACAGTAAGCAGTCACAAGCGATGGGGGTGGCGGCCAGAGCTCCTTCCTGCCCCCGCCAGCTCTTCTAGGGCTCCCATCAGTGGAGCTGGCCTGCGAACAGACAGCCCCGTTCCACACAGCCCTTATCAGGCCTGGGTGATAAGGAGGCTCTGCTTTGCCTCTCACCCAATTCTATTCAATCTGAGCAGGTCTGGGCAGGTTTGCTCAGCCAGGGACAAAAGATCTTTCATGGCCTCGTGAGGTCCTCCCTGTGTCTAAACCCCAACCGAATATTCCTGCCACTGATGGCTCTTGGAGTCAGGCTAAAGCTGTGCTGACTTTGCACGCCTAGCCGAGCTGGGCACTGGGCAGGTGCTGAATGGAGTGAGTCTGGGTGCAGCTGGAGAGACCCTGAAAGAAACAGAACAGGCGCTCTAGGCCCACAGTGCCTGCCCCATCCAGGAATCCGCTCACCAGCTAAAGGAATATGAGCAGATGCCAGACACATCCTGCCTGAAGGGGCTGAAATGCCAGCAAGCTCCACTACCTGGCTTAGCCCTCCGTAGGCCACAACTGGGCCAGAGACTCGTCCAGCCTGCACCCCTCCCTGCTGCCCGAAAGCCCACCCATCTGGAAACAGCAGTGACTCTGCAAGCTCCTCCTCATGCTGACAGGAAATCAGCCCCCCAGGGACACCTCTGCCCCTGGTCCTGACTGCTTGTCCATGTAGCAGGTTTTTGAATGGCTGAAATGGCTGATGACTTCTCTGACCCTCACTTCTCTCTTCTGCCAAATGGGAATCAATGCAGGATAGGATTCAGGGCACAAATAAAACCAGTTTCAAGGCCAGTAAGGAGAGGGGCCTGATCAGGCCACCCAGTTCTTGGTGGTTTGCTTGATATCTTTAGGGTTGGCCGAGCACACATTCAATCAGTTCTAGGACCTCTGCGCTTACTTGGGGCTTTAATCTGCTTAAAGAGAGGTACACATGGGATTCTGATGATCAGGAAAGTCCAGTGTGAGGAAGTAACTGCTCATGCTAAAGCCCGCCTAGGGACTCTGATGGCTGGGAAAGCAGGAAGGAGGCATAGGTCCCAAGTTCTTGCCACTTCTTTACCCCTACACTTCTTAATCTGGAGAAAAAACAAATGGGTCCTTTGGCCAGCAGGTAGGCAGGCACAGGGTGAAAAGAGGCCTCTGTTTATCAAGAGGTTTGAATTGGAGGGTGGCCAGGCCTATGGCTTCACCTGGAGCTCTCCTGCAGGTGAGTCCTAGCAGAGGCTACCCATAGGGGGCTCCCAGATCCCACCGCTCAGGGTAGCTCCAGCTCCACCCCTGAAATCTCCTTCCTACTTGGCCAAGGTCCCGCAAGGCTCCTGCCTGGCAAAGCTCCACAGGAGCTAATAGAATGGTCCTCTGGCCTCTGACTTGTGGCTTAGGGTTGGGGACTCCAGCTACAATGCAGTAACGTAGCACCCACACTAAGAGTTAAACAGAGAATGAAATGTAACATTTACAGAACACCCCTAGGCTGTGCCCAAGACAGAATTAATACATAGAAGATGCTCAAAAATAACACTGGAACCTCTCTGGGCCCCATCTGCAGCCGCTGAACACAGCTGTTTAGTATTACACATACACATGATGAATCACCCAGTAACTCCATCACATAGGTTCTCTTTCTTTTATCACTTTATGGACAAGTGGACCAAGCTCAGACAGGCTTAGTGATCTTCCCAACAGCAAATGCCCACCAATTCTGTCACTAGCTTCACCACTATTTCACAAGCATTTCCTTCCTGTACAACAGGTGCCATGCTTATAAGTGCTAGATGTGGAGCCAGAGGCCCTCATTCTTCCAGGATGGCAGTTGCTCCCAGAAAGAGGAAAAGGTGGACCCAGAACCGTAGGTCAACCCTGGAGGACTGACCCAGACCTCAGCCCCTAGCCTCACAGCTCTGGTGGGGCAGCCACCAGATGGCCGGGAATGGGAAACATCTCCAAGGACTGCCTAGTGGCTGGTATCTAGGTCATTGTCCATCTATCCTGACCCCAGAGGCTGGGGTCTTCCTGCTTATTTCCTCTTCCCTCCAGGAGGATGAGGTCTCCTGAAAGGTCTGTCTCTTTGTCCTCCTAACTCAGGCCTAGTTCACACATCTCTGCCATTCTTGCCTAGGGCTATAAAATCTGCACCATTTCCAACAAAGGGCCCAGTCCCACCAGGATATCCGGGGAGCAACCCCATGGAGCCCCTAATTTTCAAGGCCTGGCACCTACTGTGTCTCAGGCTTGAAGTGTTCTACTACTGTCAGAGTCCTAGGTCCTCACATTCACCTGTGGGTTTTCCCAGGGCAGTACTCTCAGCCCCTCTCTGCTTCTGCTGACTCTCCCTGCTTTGAACAGAGAAGCTGTGGCATTTTGCCCCACACTGTGTCTTACAGTGCTAGCCATGTCTCAGACAATTCTGAGGATGTCAACTTTGACCTGAGCTAGGAAACAGTGATGCTACCACAACGACCACCACAGCTTGCCTCTGGCAGAAGCCAAACTCCAAGTTGGGCAGAGGTGACAATGGCAGAGAAGATCTGGATCAAGCAATAAAGGGGAAATGGAGGGTAGCCAGAACCATGTGATGGGTAGGGAAGCTTTTCCAGGCCCACAACATTGCCATTCTGAGCTTGTACTGTTGACCTGGAAGGTGGTTACTGGGTTTTTAGAGGAACTCTTCTAGGAGAATTATGATATGTTTCTATGCTTTCCTGTCCCCACACTCAGGAATGTCTTTTAAAAGTCTCCACTTTGTACAAGGTGGGGAAAAAGAAGGTGTTTGTGTGTAGGGATCAACATGGGCAGGTCAGGACCATATGGTGTTCCTTGTAGATAGCTGACTCATGGGTGGGCCCAGGGGCAGCTCCAACTCAGGGCCAGGGCCAGGGCAAGGGCTGCGGTGGAAGGCAATGGCTCCATCAGTTCCCAGATACCAGCCTCAGTCTTAAACTACAGCAGTGGGAAAGGAGTGTTGTGTTAGCAGCAAGAGGAGAACGTTCAGCTTTTGCAAGTTTGCAGAAACAGGGCCCTAAAGAGAACCCTCTTTTCCTTAAGGATAGACAGATAGCATCTGCAGGACCTGCTCCTCCAGGGGCATGCCAGGGGGTACAAATGAAATGTGAGTAAAGATGGAATCAATGAGAGCCTGTGGCTCACACCTCAGGCCTGTGGTGCCAAGAGAGAACTAAAGCTGACCCCAACCCTCCTTTTGTTCACTCTGTGGTCTGGTAGAGACAGGAAGATACTCGGGGAAGGTGGTTGAGCCTGTTTTGGAAGTGGCGACACCACAACTGTGAACTCTGTGAACTCTGGCAGCCTGAGTTGTTGCCTCTGGGTGGGATGAGAGTGAAGCTGTGACTGGTGGCAGGGGGACAGACAGCTTCTCTAGTGAAAAATGAAGACACTGAAGTTGGCCAGGAACTCTGGCCAGAAAGAACCTGACTCAAACTGATGGGGGCTTGGAGTCTTTGCCCATTGAGCCAGAGCTATAATTGGCACCTCAGCCAGGTGGCTATATGTTCCACAATGGCTAGAGACTGGGACCTGATTGACTTTCAAATGCAGGAGTGAGACAGAGTATAGTAGCTACTCTGGTGGGTTCCCTGAGAGACACAGTCTTCTCTGGTTGGGGCCTAGCAGGTTACTACTGTCCCACAGGCAGTTCTGGCCCACCTTTTGATTCCTCAGCTTGATCAAAGGGGGGGTGAGGGTGAGTTGGCCTTGGCTCAGCTGCCAGGCCACTCAGAGGTCCCAGCCACAAGCAAATGAGAAGTCCAAACTTGTGGACATTTTGGGGTGATGACCTGAACCCTCTTCCAAGTCAGGAGGCTCTGGACAATGTATAAACTAGGTCTAGGAGTCTCTGAGCAGATGGGCTGCCTGCAGGGGCCACTGGACTCTTCGGGCCCTGATCTGGCCAGACCTCATGGGACTGCAGAAGCAGCCTGTACCCCGAAGCCAACTCTTGGATCTAGGTCTGTTGTATTGCTAGCCTATCTCTAGCCTTCTAGCTACAGAGTCTTCTAACATCCAAGGCTCCTTAAACCTCCCAAGTTGACTTCCAGGAGTGAGGCTTTGGGCCAGTCAGACTCTGTAAGCAGTGCCACTAGAGGCTTCGGGTCACAGCTTGTGGCCTGACTGCAACCCAGGCTTTCTTCCTTGGTGCCGAGTGCCTCAACCAGGAGGACATGGGGGTGGTGGAGGTGGTAACTGACTTGTAGAGGCCAGTGGAATACAAAGCACTTCAAATCACAGCGCCAGCATCCTTAGACCCAGCTGTATAGTATGCCCATTAGCAAAACACCAAATCCAAACTCCAGCTTGGTCTGTAATCACTAGGGAATGGAAATGCCATCTCTAAATAGATTAAGAACCAGTTAGAGGTAAATCTGTGACCCTAAATTACTTGGTCCTCCAGTGGCAGGTGGGCCCTGCAGTACTCTACCACCAGCAGGTGCCCCAACAAGTCTCAGCCTGCTGCCTGTGTGAAGGGTGCTGGGAGTGGGCAGGGGACAGTGGCAGGGACCCTGGACAAGGGCTAAACTCCAAGAGATGATCTGGCACCCTGCTGCTTTCCCTGGCCTGGCCACAGCAGCTGGAGGGCAAAGCAGGTAGGAAACAGGCTGGAGGTGTAACTTGAGCCCGGGAGGAATTCCCAGCCCTTCCTCCAAGCTTTTATAAAAGTAGGGCGGGGAAGGAGCAGGCTTCCAGCGGAAAAATCTCCCAGGCAAACAGGGGAGGTGGGGAAGCCCACGAGGGCTGGGAGGGAGCATCAGCCCGGCTGCAAATAGCAACAGTGCTCAGGCGCTTGCTTGCTGGGCCCGCAGCCCGGGCAGCCCAAGGGCACTGAGGCGGGAGCCTACCCTAGTCCGATGCAGAGGAGGCTACCGGGTGGTCTTCTCTTCCCTACTCCTCGACAATCTTCATAGCTCCTATGCACAGGTGGCAGCGACTAGGTCAGTTAAGAACTGGCCCAGTTTTTGCTCTGGGGCAACAGAATGGCGCTGGGGGACCCCCTAGAACCATCATAGGATTAGGGCCAGCTAGGAGGTTGCTCCTGATCACCCGCAGAGCCAATCCAGAGAAAAGACGAGCGAGTCCACCCCTCCCACTCAGGCCTCAGTAGTGTCGGTGGAGAGATTTCTCTCCTTCGGAGCTTAAGTGGGAGTGGAGAAGCTTCCGAGTAAAAGCACAAGAAAGTCGCCAAAGAACCGCCGCAACCTGAGTCCCATGTCTCGGCGATTCGCACCCCTCCCCCAACCCTGGCCGGCCGAGCGACACATGGTGTCACCCAAGCCATAAGCTACCTAAGCAGGAGCGCTGCCCACCTCCTGTTCCGCCCGAGTCCCCACCTCCGGCAGCCCCCTCCCCACTCGCAGAGAGCGCCACGGTGCGCCAGTCCGGCTCTCGAGGAATCAGCTGCCTGCGAGGGAAGGAAAGAGAGGAGGAAGGGCAGGGGGTGGCGGAAGAGGCGCCTGGAACTTGGACTGGGGAGAGTCAGGCTCAAGGCAGGAGCCCGGGTGGGGCCAGGGCGAGCCCTATGCCCTCTAGCGCTTTCGAAGAGGGGCACCGCAGTGGCCAGCTGGGGAGGGGCGGGTCCCGATCCCTCCTCCCCCGGCCAACCCTCAGCCGGACGCGGACGCGTCTGCGCTCCCCCACCTCCAGGACCCGGCTGCGGGCTTAGGCCCCCTCCCTCATTTACCCGCCAAGAGGCAGGGCTGGGGTCCTAACCTCTGCATGGACTTCTGCGTCCTCCGCCGCTGCGCCGCGGCCCATGTAGCCCAGAAGCACCAGTAGCAGCAGCAGTCCGGGCCGCGCCGCCGCCTCTCGGCAGCCAAGGAGGCTGCCCGACTGTCCCAGTGCGCTCCGGTCACTGCCCATGCTTTCGCCTCCCAGTCTCGTCTGGATCGCTGCACACTGGGCTTGCTCGCTCGTGGGCGCCGGGTCCCCGAGCGCGGCTCGGAAACTTGCGCCGTTCCCTGGCTCCCTGCCCGGCGGGCGCACAGCGGACCTTCGGCTCCGGGTCCCCGCCAGAGACGCTAAGGTCCCCTCGGCAATTTCCCAAGGCCGAGGAGAAGCGGGTAGGGCAGGTCCGGGTGCACGGAGCCGGCCGGCAGGAGAGGGGCCGGGCAAAGCTCCCTGTCTCCGAGTCCCGCAGCCTCGGCGCCCACCGCCCGGGCCGGGTTCCCGGGAGCAAGCGCGACTCCGGAGCCTTTGTCTGGCTCAGCGCTCCGGCCGCCCGGTCCCGCGGCGCCCCCTGCGCGCCCAGCTCCCTCTGTCCATGCCCAGGGCCGGGCGCTGCCCAGAGCGCGCGCCTCCTGCCCAGGGACTCTGCCGGCCGCTGCGCCCAGTCGGGCCCGGGTCCCCCAGGCAGTCCCGGGAAGAGCGCAGGGAACCCGTCGGAGCAAGCGAGCCAGGGAGTCGGCGCCCGGCGTCCCCGGCGAGTTCCGCGCGGCTCCCGGAGCTTCCAGCCCTCCTCCTCCTCGCGCGTGTGCCGCTCGCTCTTAAAGGGCCAGTGCGCCCCAACACGCAGACCCAGGCGGAGGCGGGCGGTACTACCCTAACCCAGGCTTCCTAGCAGCAGGTGCCTGCCCTCCAGCCCCTGTGGGTGGGTGGTCATCTTACTCTCCCTAGAGGGCGGCAAACTACTCTAGCCTTCCTCGCGTCACCTGTTTCTGGGGAACGGGTAGGGAGTGACCCCCAGTTCGATCCCCCCCACCCCAGGAAGCCGAAAAGAAAGGCGTGGTCTCCCCCCCAGGGAAGAAAGAAAAGACCTCCTTTTCCCCCAGGAGGGTGGGAATGGGGAATACTAACGCGGAGGTAGGCGAGGAGTGCTGGGGCTAGAGGAGGGACCTAAGTGTTGTTTTGAGCTATGAAAAGCAAAGCAAAATCAAGCCAACAAAACAAAGTGCTCTGAAAGTTTGTCGGCCTAGGTTCGTCTCCAAAAGCCGCAGTGTGTGGGCTTTTGGATGCAAAGTGAGAGGCTGGGCACTTGGAGTGCTCAGAGTCAGGAGAGGGACAGTATAGGTCTGGGTTCCTATTTACCTGCTGCTCAGATGTGAACAACTTAATTTTTCTAGCCTCCGTGCCTTTATCTGGAATGTGGGCCAAAGCGCTGGGATGCTGGTTCCTGGTCTGGACACTTAAGGTTTCTACACAGAAGTCAACCATCACTTGATCACTATTACCCGCAGGAGTGCAGCAGTGTGATCTTGACAAAGAGCGAGTTTGATGAGCAGATATTCCTGTAGAGCTTGATGCGCCAGATTTGATTCTATTCTGGGCGCACTGAGATCTGGGCCTTGTGGGTGCTGGAAGCCAGAGCTAGAGGCCTGAGTTGCTAGGCCTGTGTGCCAGAGAGCAGCCCTGGAGCTGCGCGCTGCAGGACTAGCAGGCAGGTAGGGAGGTAAGAGGCAGAGGGCTCACCTCCTCTAAGGGGATCAGGCAGCAGGAGCTTTCCCTACCTGAGACTGGAGTAGGTCCCAGCTGGCCTCCCCTTCCCAAAATCAGAGGCCACCCAGAGACACAGAAATGACCTGTTTGAAGTGATCTGTTAGGCAAAGAAAAGCATTTCCACTAACTTCTCTGGGGCCCCTCATTTGAGAAATGGGTCTCTAAATTTTCTCCTTTGAAATTACTTTTGGGAAGTGTAGTGGTCTTCAGAAGTGAACACTAGCGTTGCCCTTGTGTAGTAAAACACACTGCGATCTTTTACAATTAGGCAATTTAAAAAAACGGTTTCCGGAGCTACCAAGTAATAAAGGAGCCCAGGAACATGAGCAAAATTCTTAGGTCTGTGACCAGGGAGGCCTGGTGATGGCCTTTTCTCTTTGGGAGATCCCTCTCTTGGGGCCAGTGCTGCTCTAAGGAAATGGCTTCCCCTGTGACCCATTCCTGGTGGTTGGTTCTGGCTTCTGTAAGAAACTTGGGGCTTCCAAGGTGGGCTTATATATTTTCAGACATCACAAGGTGACTAAATCTCTAGCCAGCACCCATAGTGTGAGGGGACCAGTGGGACTCTGAACATTACCCATTTTGTATCACTTCCTCTAACACTATCCACACACACACCTTCTTTTCTTGGAGTCTTGAATCAAAGTCTACACATGACATTTCATAGCAGTTTTTTTTTTTTTTTTCAATAGCAGTTTTAAATTGAGAGGTTAGTGTGGCATGAGGGGTTGTACACAAAGTCCAATTAGACGTCAGGTCACTGGGCTTCTGCCCATGACCTACTTTCCTGGATGACCTATAGCATATTATTCTGAGGTTTGCTTTCTCACTTGTAAAAGGGGGCTCCCTTCCCAGCTAATGGGTGAGGTCTCTCTCTTCTTCAGTTGCTAAGGGTGGCCACCTGGTTCCTGCCATCAAAGGGGAGGCTGCAACCAAGAAAAAAAATTCTCTGGCTTCACTTGCTTTTAGTTACTTGCTTTTATCACCAGTTCTAGAAGTCCCAAACCTAAGCAGTATATACCCATTAGGTTTGCTATAGATAACACTTCTGAAGTATAGGTCATGGCCACAAAAGCCAAGTTTCTCAGCAATGAAGAGTTAGCACACGCCTGCTGAAACCATCCACGCTTCAGGTGGGCCTTGCAGGTATCCAATGGGTGGCCTTCTGACATCAGAGGGCCAAATCTCTACTCCGAGCATGTGTCCTAGCAAGGTCCATGAAACAGGACTGTGTCGAGCACTGGACACGTTTCCCTATGCCTCAGATCACCTACTTCTCTGCTCTCTATGCCTTAACCCTGTCCTTGGGGAAGCAGATTTGAGATGTGAGACCCCTGCACTTCACATTCTGTGGCCTAGTGGATAAAGTAACTCTTGCCAATGACAGTGTTTCAGTGGCTGGCACACTGCAAGGCAGCCTGGCCAGGTAATCAAGTAGTCTGTGGGACTCCTAGGGCCAAGGCAAGGTACACACAAATGAGCGTAGGCAATTCCCGTCCTCTGGAAACAGCAGGGTGGTCTGCAGAGATGGAGAGGGCGGGGTGTGCCAGGTGGACATAGGCCAATGTGGCCGTGACATGATCATTAGCCTGTTCTTTGGGGAACATCTGAGACACTGAAGCAGATGCACTGGTTCTATACTCCCAATGTGACAAAACTCCCACCAGGGGCATTTCCTCCGTGTACCACACAACTCAGCCTGCTGCAGTCTTCCCTCTGTCTCCCCGGTTTCTCAGGAGCAACCTCCTCCCCCGCTGCTTCTGCACTGTCAGCGGGAGCACTGGCTGACACGCTCTGGCCGTGGCACGCTCCATGTCTGGGTGCCGGCCAAAGCCCTGCTGCCCAGCCTCCCTTTGCCGAAGCTCCTGCTTCCTTCCTCCCTGCCACCTTCCACTCTCCACGGAGCAGCCACTTATTGATCTTGGCTATTTCTCAAAGTGGCTGCATTCTAATCCCATCCACAGCACGAACAGAATCCCAAGCTGTGCCTTCCCCCAGGGGAGCACCAGTCAGCCATTTGTGGAAGTGCAAAAGTGGGGGTGGTGATTCCTTCCTGTGGACCGTGCCTGCACCTCCCCACAGTGAGCACCAAGAGTGCCAGACCTCAATTGATTTACCCAGGTGCCCAATTCAAGGCCTGTCACTAAGCAGGTGTCAGTAACCAGGGCCACACAGCCACTTGCCATATTGTGTGCAAGCCAGACAGCATGTCTGGCTTTCTCTTCCTCTTCAGTGACCTCAAATGCCAAAAAAGCAAGTGACTAGGCTGTTAGACTCAGCAAATCAGTGTGGGATGTTGGGGGAACGAGGCACGAGTGAGATTTCCCAGGTCAGGAAAATGCACACAGCTGCAGGGGCCCTGATGATGGCCTCTCTCTGCTACCCACTCCTGAGAGGTGGGGCAAGGGACTGTAGCCCCTGGCTGTGCCAGGGTTAAGAGTGGAGCCAGGACTGAGCCAGGCCATCACCAGACTTCTCATGCCCAGGGGAAGTCACTTAACTTCTTTTTCCATAAAACAGCAATCATTTCTGCCCTGTTTACTTTTCAGGGGGTTGCCAAGAAGAACAGATGAGAAGGTCTCAGGAAGGACTGAGAGTAACCACAGCATAAAGCCTACGTCTGTGCTTACACCAGTCAGCAGCGGGGCTGCCACGCCTGCCACATGCTGAGCCACGGGCAGCCTGTGTGCAGACCTGGCACATGAGGAAAACCTCCCACTCTACTGGGGTGTCACCAGTGCCTCCTCCAGCCTGCCTGAGCAGTCATAACAAACTCCTGAGGGCCCTACTCCATGAAGACAGGCATCTTCCACCTTGGTAAAGAGAAGCAGTCCAAAACATTTTTATTTAATGAACATATTTTAAAATTGTAACAAAAATATTTCCTCTATCACCAGAAATCCAGATAACTAGACAACTAGTTTTCTACCTTGATGAGGGCTTGATGAAAAAATCCTGTGTACCTCCCCTCCCCCACAACCCTTCCTCCAGGTCCCTTCAGAGTACTCAGGCTACAGGGCTCAGAGGGTGGCAGCAGAAATCTGCGTGGAGGAGGTGGCCTTTGCCTCTTTGGGAAAGCTGACTGAGTACTTGGATGTCCCAGAGCATTGGAGGCCTGGCTTCTGGGCATGGCCTGGCCAAAATGAAACATTTGCTCTGTCTCCTCAGGCACCTGGCTGGGGGCAAGAGAGAGGAGGGAATGCAGAAACTGAGGGCAACAACAAACCAGCACCCTGTATTCCTTGACTGAGAAATGGCCTCTGCTGCCATAGGTGGGGGTGAGAGTCAAACTAAGTAATAAAAGACACACTTGAAAGAGGAAGACAGACACGCAGCAATGGCCCGCCTGCTTGACAGGGATAAGCCATGGTCGATTTTAAAAGCCCTGGTATGAGGCTGATGGCATCAAGACAGAAACCTCTGTAGAGGGAAGTGTGGGGAGAAAGGTAGTTCTTAATGGTACTACAGGAGGATCCTAGCTGAGGTGGGCCCCCACCCTCACTTCTCTTTTAAAGAATTTAGAAGTCCAGGCTTCCCTCTACTGGTGACTTTAGGAATTACTACAACACAGTAGCATCCAACCTGTGACTGGGTGGGCAACTTTAGCAGACTCCTCCATCTCGCCGGATCGCGCCCTGCAGATGGGCCTGGGGCAAGGAAGGCTTCCGGTGTTCACTTCAAAGGCATGGAGAAGAACTTGTTCCCAGACTTGCAGCGGACCTGCTTGGCCTGAACTCGCAGCAGCACCTCGGAGTCTTCAAATTCATCCATGATTTCCTTTAGCCAACAGCCAGAAGAGGATAGTCACATGACGGGCAATCTGAGACCCAGAGGGTATGACAAACAAAACTAGCCTAGCCACCTCCTTCAGAGGCCAGGCAATGCTGAGTGGGACATGAGCCACATAGACTCCACTCCTCCATGCAGTCCTGTGAGGTCGGCCCTGTCAACCCCACTGACAGATGAGGACGTGGATGCTCAGACCTCTGGGTCACAGAAACCGGTGGAAACAGGATTGTACCTGGGTGTTATGGTTTATGTCTAGTTGTTCCCCCAAAGCCTCATGCAATCATGGGGCGGGGACTTCTAGAGTTTGAGACATGAGTCATGATCCACTAGGATTATGTGTTACAATTGGTTCCTCCCTGGAGCATGACCTGGGCCTGCCTAGGATATGATTGGCTCCTCCCTAGAGCGGGATCAAGGGCCCATCCTGGGGTATGATTGGTTCCACCCTAGGGCACAATGG
>PVKN010005588.1:17277-30512 GCA_004027915.1 Capromys pilorides | reverse complement strand
GATGTCTTTGAGCTCACTATGTTGTTGAGGCTGGCCTTGAACTCCTCCCTCGCCTCAGTTTCCAAATGCTGGGATTACAGGCATATACCACCATGGCCAGTGATAGTTCTGTTTGTTTGTTTTCACACATAAAGGAGAAAAATATTGCTAAGGGGGCGTTTATAGAGCTGTCAGTGTGAAATCTGACTAATAATTTACTAATTCTGTGAATGAGGCAGGTACAGTAGTATGTATGTTTCCCTTGCCTCATCTTTAAAATAAATATACATCATTGGGTTTAGATATGAAATAGATTTATACAGATAAATAGGTACCTGTACAAAGCAAATTCAAGTTTATATTTCTTTGGATTATACAATGCTATGTAATAAATCACTTTTTTTTTTCTTTCTCTCTCTGTCTGTCTCTCTCTCTTTCTTTCTTGAAAGAAAGGATCTTGCTGTGTAGTTTGCAGTGTAACCCAGGTTGGCTTCAAACTTTTGGCCATCCTTCTGCTTCAGCCTTCTCTGAGTGCTTGGACTACCATGCCTGGCAGCACACCCAAAATTTAATGAGTTGAAACAACCATTATTTCTTAGGATTCTCTGTTTGCCAGGCTGAGTTGGACAGGCCTCAGTGGCCAGTACATCAAGTAGCAGCAGTCGGGTGGTATCAGATCGGGCTGGAAGATATGTAGTTCTTTGAAGGGCATAGCTTCAAGTCTTGGGTTCAGTTGGATGGCTTGGCCTTTCCCTCTCTGTACAGCCTGTTCATGTAGTCTCCAATAAATAGCCAGGTTTCAGGGCCTTTTTTTTTTTTTTTTTTTTTTTTTGGTGGGACCAGGGTTTGAACTCATGACCTTGCACTTGCCAGACAGGCACTTGTGTCATGGAGTTATCTCCCTGGCCCCTCAGGGACCTTTAAAAACATCAGAGCTTGCTGTGGTGGCACATCATGCCTGGAATACGAGGCTGGGGCAGATTAACTGGAGTTTGAGGCCATCCTGGGTTACGTAGTGAGTTCAAGGCTATTCTGAACTACATAGACCCTGTTTCAAAAAAAAAAAAAAAAATGTATAAAAATTAAGAATAATAGTAAATGAAAGCACCAGAAATGAAGCTGCTGGGCCAGAATTGGTGCCTTGTCTTATGTATCCCATTGATTGACTTTTCAAGTTGCAGGCTGGTGTAATGATGAGGTTCATTGGGGGCCATGTTTGAAAACCATGAACGCTATTGTTAATATTTTATTGTTTCTTCTCTGTATTTTTGTCTTTTTGAGACATAGTCTCGCTATACAGTTCAGGCTGGCCTTTAAGCTCACTTTTGTAGCCCAGGCTCGTCTCAAACTCATACTGATCCTCCTGCCTCAGCCTTTAAGTGCTGGGATTACAGGTGTGTGCCACCACGCCTGGTCCTCTTCTGTATTAGTGTATGCTTATGATACATAGCTAACACTGCATTTATCCTGGGAAATTGGTACATACATACTGCATCTTGATCCTTTTTACTGCTTCCCCACCTGTTATTATTGTTACCATCCACCATGTTGCTGTGCCCTGTTGCCAGCTGAAAGTGCTGGGAATATATGCATAACATATACATATGGAGAGATGTATATTTTTTGGTGCTGTGGATTGAACCCAGGGCCTCATGCCTGCAGAAAGGAACTTCAGTAGATTTTTTTCCTTTAGAGATAGTTTACTTCACCAAATGTCCTTAGGCCAAGAAGATCAACTGCTATCCCCATCTCCCAGCCAAAGGTGAAGGGACAGAATCTGAAGGTGCTGGTGTCCGGATGTCAAGTCAGTTTCATTCCTTTAGGCAAGAGGAGGGGGTCCAGTCTGGGAAGGAACGGAGCAAGCCTAGACAAGTCTAGAGTTTCCTCTCTCTACTGTTCTATGTGCTATGAAGACTCCAGCACATCTGTATGTGTGAGTTGGTGATTTGAGGCAAATAAATTTCTCCATTTCCTCAGAGCTGGTTTTGAATAAATCTTTTTTCTTTGGTATTAAGATAAACACATCTTTGGTTTGGTCAGCAGTGAGCAAACCTGAGTATGAAATTTAAGTGACCTGTGTGTAACATTAACACTAACACTGGAATATATTTGTGAATAGGGAGATAAAAATCTCTATCCACTTTGAGATTTTTTCTTTCTTTTCTTAATATAAGTAATTAAAAGATATATAGTATATTGGTAAGAGTGTTAAAGAAAAAGCAGAGAAGGAGATAGAAAATACTGAGACTTGGGATTTGTGTTTTTAAAAGTGGATCGTTACAGCTGAGCATGTGCCTGTAGTCCTAGCACTCTGGAAGGCTGGGCCTGGAGCATTCCAAGTTTGAGTCCAGCTTGAGCAGTTTAGCAACTCTGAAACAGTCTCAAATTTTCGAAAGAAAGCTACTTTGGAATCTCTGGGAATGCAGTCCTTTTGTATGCTAATGACTACTGGTTGGCAGCCTGTAGGTGCTGTGGGTTGGGGGCTACTCACCAGGACAATTTTGGTGGGATTAGTGGCAGCATTAGTGGTAGTCTTTTCAGCCCCATCCTTCCAACTGTGGTGGGGAGGTGGGAAAAGGTGGAGCCTGATAAGTTGATGTAATGCCATTCAGGCCTAGCAATGAATATGCTGTAACTGTGTCCTCAAGCATAGTTTGCCACAGAAAGTGTGGAAACTTCACAGTCATGAAATGCTCATTGTGTACCTCCATCAGGTGTGCATTGTTATCCTGTAATAAACTTTCAAGTGTGATTCCCTAGGTTCTGAGCGTCTAGCAGATTCATCAAACCTGAGAGGGTCAGGGGAATTTATAGCCAGTTGGTTAAGCACAACCATTGGAAATGGGGCAGTCTTGAGGGACAACTCAGAACCTGTGAGATTAGATACTATCTCCAAGTAGAATTAAGAAACAACCAGGCATAATGCTGTGTGCCTGTAATCCCAGTAGTCAGGAGGCTGAGGCAGGGGGGTCACCTTGAGTTTAAGGCCACCCTTAACTGCTGCATAACAAGACCCTGTATCAAAAAAGGACACCCAATCCAGGTCCCCTGCAGAATTGATTGTCATACTTATTGGTGACCATAGATCATAGAAATCTATGTTGATTTTTGAGTGAGAATATAGGAGAATCTGAGTTTATTTTTATGTTCTCTGAGGTGGTCCACTGAGTTGTGGCCCACTCCTATAATCTCAATTATTCAGGAGGTGAGGCAGGAAGGTCTCAAATTTGAGGTTAGATGGGACAGCTAAGTGAGATGCCTGTCTCCAGAGAGAAAGGAATGAGGGAGGGAGGAAAGGGAGGAGAGGGTAGAAAGGCCAGTGGCAGAGTGATTGGCTAGCATAGGCCAAGATGTAGGTTCAATTCCCAGTAACACAAGAGAGGGAAAAAAAAAATGTATTGGATTAGTATCGTAATAGTGGGAGTAGTGAAAAGAAGCTAGATTTTGAATGTCTTCTGGAAGATAAAACTTTATTTATGAACTGGGTGTGGAATGTAATGATGGCTTCGGGGTTATTGACTTGAGCAACTAGGAGGATGGAATTACTGTTTACAGAGACTGTGGAGACTACAGGACTGGCAAGTTTAAGAACAAGACCAGTTTAAGTTTTGTAAAGTTTGAAATGCTTTAGAGACCAGCTTTAAAGGGAGTGTGGTGGTGTACTTCTGTAAGCCCAGCACTTTGGAGGTTGAGACAGGAGGATCTCTGATTTTGAGGCAAGCCTGGTGTACATAGTGTGTTCAAAGCCAACCTCTACTGCATGGGGAGACCTTGTCTTAAGAAGAAAAAAGAAGCCAGCTTTCATGCTGTAAGTTATTCTTGTATCTTTTTGACTTCCTATTTTGTAGCAAGGGAAACTGAGGGGGCAGGGAGAAAATTGTGTACTTTGTTGTAACTAAGCCTCAAAAGAGTAAGGGAATCTTGTTAGTTTAGCAGTGTGTGTGTTTTTCTAGGCTCCTGTCACACTTTCCCTAATGTGGCTTAAGTCACATTTTCATGACCAGCAGTTGAATATCACCCATTTCTTAGAAAAAGGCTTAAAGGCAAACTAAAATTTACTTAAAAATTTTATTTTCCTTCCCTTTATGTTTTAGGAGAAAAAGAAGAGAGTAAAAACATTTAAGCTTTAATTTATGCTGCATCTTTTCCCTAGTGGTACGTGTCTGTCTTGGTTTAATGCCATTTTGTAGGCTTCTGGTTGACCTACCTTTTTTTTTTTTTTTTTTTTTAAAGGTTACCTTGGAAAGCCACATTAACTTAAGTTGAATTTTTAGGGAAAGGTCTACAGAATGTTCAGGGTCTCACTACTAGATGGGACTCGTAATGATCCGCCTGTTTATAGCCTCCCAAGGGCTGGGTTTACAGGCTTGTATTGAAATGTTGACTCTGACTTTTCTTCTTACTTACCGCTTGGAGACAAGTTCCAACATGTTGCCAAGAGGTTTCTTAAAGTGCTCAGGGACTTTTTATCCTGTTAATTCTCCAGCTCTGCAGTCTCTGGAAGGTGCTCTTGAGCACCACCTAAAGGAGGAGATAACTGATACCATCTGATCAGCATCCTTGGGAAGTAGTAAGATGCAAGTGTGACGTTACTTGGAACAGCTTACTCATTATCATCAGTGTGAGGCTGGAGCATGCCCAAACCTGTTGCTGTTTCAGCCTTCACCCGAGGGAGGAGTAGAGAGTTCTTATTTAAGCACTCTAGGATTTTGCAATTTATTCTAAACTAGAAAATGATCAGAGGTGTAGAGAACTTCAGCATGGGTGTAGAGTGCTGTGATGCATGTATTACAGTGTTTTTGTTTTTGGTTTTTTTTCCTTGCTGCTTGCTTTGTTTGTAAATGCTAAAGACAGTAATATATATATACACACACATATATGTGTGTATATGTGTACATATATATTCGTATTCATATGTATATATATATTTTTAGTTTTAGCAACAAACTGAAGTATCTTCACTGCCAAAATGACATCGTATTCCACCTCTGCCCAGTGTTCAACATCTGAGAGTGCCTGTAGGATCTCTCCAGAGCGAATCAATCAGGTAGAACATTTGTGGCCATTTTTTATTTTCTTATAAATTTTTAAGAAGTTGAACTGAGGCATATAACTGTAATTGTAGGTTGTTCAAAATGGTAATTTGGAAAATTTGCAGTTGTTTTAGGTTAGGTGTGGGTAGTAGAGAGTTTGGGGCCAAGCTGTATAAATTTGTTTTCTGTCTTTCATTTTGTGGGACTTTGTTTTCTTTGAAAATTAGTTTTTAAAAATGATAAATTTATAATTTAAATTTGAGTAGTGGCAAATACCTATAATCCCACCACTCTAAAAAGTTGAGGTAATATAAATTTATGAGTTTGAGCTCTGTCTGGGTAGCTTAGTAAGATCTTACCTCAGAATTTTATTTCATCTTTTTTTTTGAGGGGGGGTTTGAAACATCGTCTTGCTATGTAGTTTAGGCTAACCTTGAACTTACAGTGTATTCCAGGTTGGCTCAAACTGTTGGCAGTCCTCCTACTTTAGCCTCCTGAGTGTGGAGTTACAGCTGGGAGTATAGGTGTATACTGCCACACTGGGCTTCCAAGAATTCTTAAAAGGGCAGGGGACATAGCTCAGTGCTGCAGTACAGGGTAGGTTGAGGACCTTGTACAAAACCAAATCATAGATGAATTAAAGGTTTAAATGTAAAAATGAAATACATATTGGGAGAAAAATGTAAGAAACTTTACAGTGAGGGAGGTCTTAAAATGAAACTGAGGATGTTGTAAGAGGAAGAAAGAAAAGTTTAACCATACAACATTTTTTAAAAAGTTTACACAGTGGACATATGGCATTGCCATTGTGGAAGAGTGCAACAATTCCAAGCTGACTGGCTGTATATTGTGAGTCTGGGTTGAGATGGCAGCCATGGTCACTACTGCGTTCCTAAGGATGCGTGGCTGGATGCTTATCTTAGGTGTTTAGAAGTGTTGGGAGCTGCAAGCCAGGTTTATGTAGCATAAAGGGAGCTGTGTGGGATTACCAGAATTGAAGCCCCAACCCATCTACCTTCTGGGTACTGAGATAGAAGTGGATGGGCTCCAGCCTGTGGTACAGTATTTGTCATAACAGAGTAAGGGATATCTCGAGAATTGCAGGGTAATGCACATTTGCTGGTGTCTTCTGATTCAGCCATGCTACAGTCTACTAAGTCTGCAGTAGTCTATCATAAATTTGCTGTGGATTTATTCTGTTGGAATATATGATGACATCTAAGCCTCCCATGAATTGTATCTGAGGGCCATCAGCCTGCCTCATTTATTTATTTTAGATATAGGATTAACTGGTCCTCATTTTGTAAGTTTTCTTTCTGAAGAGTAAAAGTTACCCAGATAGAAGAATTTTTGTTGTTCAAAAATATAGGGTAGTTGTTCTACACCTCTCTGATGTGCAGAGAGTTTAATTATGTTTGTATGTAGAGTTATGCAAGGACACACTGTAGTGGTTGATACACTGTGTCAACTTGGCTGGATGCCTGGTGTTTGATACATTTTATCAATTTGACTGCATTGCCTGGCTGTTTCACACTGTGAGCCATGAGGGCCCTGCCCCAGAATAACTTCAGTTTGGACTTTATCTCCTGGCTTCCTGCACAGACTCCTTAGCCTCTAGTTTGGACCCTTCAGCGTTCTGTAGCAGATTCTTCTCCCTTCTTTTTCAATCACAATGGCTGACCTCACCTTTAGAGACTGTTAGGAACTGGTAGAAACCGGTTAGGGATGGAACACTGCCGTGAGTATAAAAGCCTTGGGACTGAATCCTTCAGTGGGCAGTGTGCAGACGTTCTCAGCACACTTCTCCGTCTGACTCAGACTGGTTCATTTTGTGTTATATCTGTTCCTTGTATTATATCTGTTCCTCTAGTAAAACCCTGATTAGAACACATACTCTCGAAACCGATATGCTTCTCTTGTCTCATACATAGAGCTGCCTCTTTGTTCTTTGCTGGCACTGCTAGCTCACTGTTGAAACTGACACTTCTTTTCCTTCTTTAGCGCTCCAGTGCCTTTTGGCCACCACAGCAAGCTTGGGGTAGCATATACGCTTTGATAACACCTGGAGAATTTACAGCTATCTTATTTTTATTTTCAATTTAATTTTATTTTATGTATTTAGTACAGGGTCTACAGGGTCTCACTACACAGATCAGACTCATAGTGATTCTCCTGTTTTCAGCTTCCCAAGCCCTGGGATTACAGGCATGTACCTTCATGCACAGTCTCGATTGCTTCTCAGTGCACCCTGGGGGCGAGGCCAGCATCATGTCAGGCATTGAACCCTGGCCACTGCGCTTTGCCTAAGCAGGCACTTAGTGTGCCAAGCTATCTGGTTGGCCCCTTATTTTTATTTATTTATTTAAATTTTTTTTTTGGGGGGGGCCCTTATTTTTAACTCTTAGTAGAAATAAAAATCGTTTAGTTTTCCTATTGGACTTGTTTTGTTTTGTTTTTGAGATAAGGTCTTGCTATATAGTTCAGGCTAGCTTTGAACTCACTGTGTAGTCCAGGTTGGCTTTGAACTCATGGCAATCTTCCTTCCTCATTCTCCAGGGTGGTGGGATTACAGGTGTGTGCCACTATGCCCAGCTTGTACTTATCCTTCTTTGATTTTTTATTTTATTTTTTGTGGTACCAGGAATTGAACTCAGTACATTGGGCTTGTCAGGCAAGCACTTATTCCACTGAGCTATCTCCCTGGCTCTTACTTCTTTTTTTAAACTTATGTATTTGGTACAGGGACTCACTATGTAGCTTGGATTCGTAGTGATCCTCCAGTTTTCAGCCTTCTCGGTGCTGAAAGGCGTGTACCCCTAAGCCCAGTCTCTGCAGCTGGCTCAGCACACCAGGGGGCAGGGCCAGCCAACGCGGCACCGGAAATCAACCCTGTATTCGCAGTCCCTGTGCTTGCCTAAGCAGGTGCTGAGTCTGCTGAGCTATCTCACCAGTCCTTCCTTCTTTGATTTTAAATCAAAACTAAAAGTATGTTTATCCATAGTATGAACTTAAATGGCTGAATTAACAGGGACCAGAGAAGCACTACTACAGAGTACTGAGTTTTTTTCACCATTTATTTATTTATAGTGGTACTGAGGAATGAAACCAAGACTTAGTCACTAAACTGTATCCATTGCCCTTTTTAAAATTTTTTATTTTCAGAGAGGGTCTTGCTAAGTTGTCTAGGCTGGAATTGAATTTAGGATCCTCCTGCCTCAGTCTCTTGACTGCTGGGATTATGGCGTGTACCAGGATTATGGTTTTCCTTTCCATTCTCATCATTTCTCTTATATCCCAGCTAGAATATTAGAGAATGATGGATAGTAACATAATGTCTTTTTTAATTAGATCCAGTTGCACTACTTTTGTTCCTATCTTCATTAATGTCCAAAGTGTGAAAAATTGTATTGCCAAAGTAGTGTGAGAATTATTTTTAGTGTAGCTCAAATTATGAACCACTTAAAAGTTTAGGGCAAGAGTCAGCAAACCTTCTGAATAGGGCCAGAAAGTAAATATTTTAGGTTTTTGTAAATGCTGTTGTATCTGTATAACTTTTCAACACTGCTGTTTGTAGCATGAAAGCAGTTGCAGGGCAGTGTGTAAACAAGTGGGCATGACTATGTTCTAATAAAATGTTGGTTTACAAATGTGGGGTAGGTTGTAATTTGCCATCCCCTAGTCTAAGTAAGTAGTTAATAAAAATGCACATGAATGGTGCATTTTTAAAAATTTATTTATTTATTTAGAATGGTGCATTTTGCACTCACTAAAAATTAGTCATGAATATATTTGAAAGTAGAACAAAAACATCCAAAATTATGTGGCTAAAGATTCCACAGCCTCCACAGTCAAAATATGGTAAAGGATATATCTGTTCACTGATGGACATTTTGGTTGCTTTTATCTTATGTTTGGGAGTAATGCTGCTGTGAACGCTGGTGTACAGATACTTAGTTTAGTCCATTTAGTTTTTTTCATATACACCTAGGAATTGTATATGGTAGTTGTGTATAACTGTATGATAACTGCCAAACTATTTTTTACAGCAGCTACACCACTTTACATTTCTACTAGCAGTGCACAAAGGTTCCATTTTTTTTGTATCCTCACCCAAAACTTTCTTTTCTTTTGTTTCATTGACCTTCTGTCCTTCTAGTCTTTGGATTGAATCCAGGACTTTCACACTGAGCTATATTCCCAGTCCTTTTTTAATTTTAATTTTGAGACAGAACCTTACCAAGTCACTGAGTTGCTCGCTTGTGCTCAGACTTGAGATCTTTCTACCTTAACCTCTCAGAGAGCTGGGATTACAGACATGTGCCGCAGGCATGTCTGGGCAACTCTTGTCTTCTTTAAAAAAAAAAAAAAAAATGTGGCCATTCTTGTAAGTATGATTGTGTTGTTTTTTAAAAATATGATTTGTTAGAAAGCAGCAGGCAATCATTCATAGTTATTTTATATATTGGAAGATAGTGCTCTATCTGGTAATAAGTTTCCTAGGATTTTAAAAAATGCATGTAAGGAAATTTTCTTGTTTGTTGGAGCTTTAGAAGCCAATCTAATTGTAAAGTAAATAGATTTATTTTCTGTTTTTGTCAGGTACGACCAAAACTGCCACTTTTGAAGATATTGCAGGCAGCAGGTGCACAAGGTGAAATGTTCACTGTTAAAGAGGTAAGATAGCAAAGAAGTTCTCAGTGTTAAGAACAGTTGAGAAGTAGAATGAAGAAAATATATAATTGTGAAATTGGTTCCACAGCTAGGATTTTATGGGGCAACTTTACTCCATTTTAAAGATCACTGTGCTGGCTGGGGAGATAGCTCAGTAGAATAAGTGCTTGTCTGGCAAGTGCAAGGGCCTGAGTTCAATGCCCAGCTCTGCAAAAAATAAAGAAAGAAAGAAAGATCACTGTGCTAAATTGAACTTTCTATGTCCTTTAGAGTTCCTTTTGAAGTGTCTTATAAGATCAATGATGTGTTCATTGATCTCAAGAGTTAAATGGCAAAACATGTACAGTTTAGAAAGCACACTGACTTATAAGATACTCAGCCAGGCTGGAGTTTGATGTAGTGGTGTTTCATTATAAATATGTCAGATACTCTTCTGAGTACTGTAATTTATTTTAAATTCTTATGTATTTAAATAATTTACTTAGTTTTTTTTTTTTTTTTTTTTTAACAAAAATCTAAATGTTTCAGTAGAAAAGGCAACGTTAAAGTGTTAAGTTCTTGAAATTATTTGCATTTAGTGGGGTAGATAGCTAGTCCTTCATGACAGAGGAAACAAAATTACCAAGTTTTTTTTTTTCTTTTAAATGAAAAGATCCAGGGCCTGCCAAATAACTCAGAAGACTAAACACACAGGCTGGGTGTTGGATCCCCTGGCCTGCTGTGCTGTTCTCGCCCGTGGAGCATGCTGAGACAGCAATTGAGACTGGGCATGGTGGCGTGCGCCTGTAATGCCAGCTGTTGGGAGACTGTAAACAGGCAGATCACTAGGAGTCCGATCTGGTAGTGAAACCCTGAACACCCTGTAGATTCTTCCCTAAAATACAGGAAAAATAAATAAATAATAGTATAGACTCTTTCATTTGAACTGGTAAGAAAAAATTTAAGGAAATATAATATAAATTCATCACTTTTTTTTCATCATGGCATCATTCATATCTGAGCTAAAAAGTCAGGTCTGTTGGTCAGAGAAATGATGAGTGGGTCGCTTAGTGATTTGTTGTGTGACCCTTCATACATACCCTTTGGAGCAGAGTACTTGCTCTGACAGTCTTATGTTGTTGTCTGTTTCTCTTGCAAACTACTGTACTTATTTCTTCTTAATTAATGTGTGGTTGTGGTAACTTAGAAACATATTTTATGGTATTTCATTCCCATTTAGGTAATGCATTATCTTGGCCAATATATAATGGTGAAGCAGCTTTATGATCCTCGAGAACAGCATATGGTATATTGTGGTGGAGATCTTTTGGGAGAACTACTAGGACGTCAGAGCTTCTCTGTGAAAGATCCAAGGTAAAAAGAAGGACAGATTGTGTATCTCTTTGAGTGCTTTTACTTACCTACTTAATCTCTGTTAATTAATGGTTACTGTGTTCCTTGAGTAAACAAGTAAGGCCCTTCAACTATTAGAGTAGCCAGTGAAGCACTGGGAAGCAGTAGTGAGCACACAGTCTGGTTTTACAGAGGTTATAGAGTTGTGAGACAGATCCTCTTCCTCTTCTTAGTCAGATAATCATGCTACTGCATGGTACCAGTACACTGTGCTCAGTACTGCATAAAAGCTCTGTACATGAAGTTAGTTATATGTTGCAGTTTAGAGTGAGAGAACCCTTGAAGAAGTGGCATTTGATATGTGAGCTATAGGGCTGAGTCATTTAGAGGGGCTTAGTTGAAGAATTGCTGCAGATTGAACATCATATGTGAAAGTCTGAGTAGGAAGGAGCTTAATGTTGTTGGTTAAAGTTTTGTGAAGTAGTTGTTGGGAGGAGAAGTGAACAGGTACAAAAATATAGAACTGTATGGCCATTTGAGGTTGATGTTAAGCCTGTTAAGTATAACTGTAAACTGAATGTGGTGGTGCCTGTGATCCTAGCACTCAGGAGGCTGAAGCAGGAAGATCACAGGGTTTGAGGCTATTCTGGCTACATAGTGAGTTCAAGGGCATGCTGAACTGTGAGAGATCCTGTCTCAAAAAGCTAAACCAAAACAAAACATAGTAGAGCCAATCTGACCTAAGTGACTTTCTCTAGTTGCATCGGTGTGTGGTTATTAGTTTTGTTTTGTTTTTGCAGGACTAGGGTTTGAACTCACAACCTTATACTTGTTAGGCAGGCACTTGTGCCACGGAGCTATCTCCCCGGCCCCTGATTATTAGCGTATGTAGACAAGCTACTTAGTAATCTAGGATCCAGTGCTTTCTCTAGGTTAGTAACAACTGCTTTCTTCTCAACGCATTTTTTAAAAATTACTTTTAATAAGAAATTGTGACAGTTTCAAAACATGTTAGTAGTACATTCACAATAATTGATGTGATGCATATTGTTGTCCTCGTTGTAGTTATATAGGGTGTAGACATGATGAATTTTCCAATGGTTATTGGTACGAAATGCATTTGTTTTATACTCTTGGAGTCTTCCATTTTTACTGTTTGTTTAATATTTTAAATCTGATTTCTAGAATGAAGGGCTAATTTCCAAAGGAAATCTACCCACTTAGGTTACTATTATTAATGAAATAAAATATATGTATTAAAAAGCTGTTTAGTGGGGCAAAACACCCTCAAGATTCTGGGCATTCATGTCTTAATATTTAAGTAATTAAACATTTTGAACTGGGTTTAGTGGTACATGCCTATAAACCCAGCTCCCAGGAATCTGAGGCAGGAGGATCAGTGGATGTTTGAGGCTACTGATTTCAAAGTCAGCCTCAATTACACAGTGAGACACTGTGTAGACTGTCTTCTCCCCAAATTTTGAAGTTGGATGTAGTGGTATGTATATGGGATCCCAGCTGCTCTGGTGGCCAAGAGGATTGCAATTTTATTAGAAAACAGTTTAATAACACTTCGTTTTAAAATATTTCAAAGAGGTAGGAATATGGCTTTGTGGTGAAGCACCTATGTGTTGTATCTTCAGTATTAAAAAAAAAAAAAAAAAAAGAAAAAGATCTAGAAAGATTTTGTCTCTGTGCACCTAATAAAGTTGAGGGATAGTATGCCAGAAGTACACTTAATCATTAGTAGCAAACCTCTGATATCTTTAGAATGTCATTTGGAGATTGTTTTATTGTTTGTTTATTTTTAACAGCCCTCTCTATGATATGCTAAGAAAGAATCTTGTCACTTTAGCCACTGCCACTACAGGTATGTTACGTATCTCTTCATTCTTATCACACGTTTGAGTCCATGAGGGAGGGCAAGGGATGGGAAAGCAAGGAAGACCAGCGTGAAAGTGTGATCTGGTGTGACTGGGGCACATGTACTACCTGTACTGTGGGGTGGTGTACAGGATTCAGCTTTGTGTTGTGAAAAATTTCAGACCTTCTCAGCATAGAAAGATGCCTACTTTCCAGACCTAGTGGTTGTTAATATTGTTGTAACATCTAGACACAATTTTTAAAAATCTCTAATGGATAAGGACTTTTTCCTGATATAAACTAGCATCCTAAATATATCCAACAAAGTTAGTAAATAAAATTAATAATTGTTCCATA
>PVKN010005588.1:0-17177 GCA_004027915.1 Capromys pilorides | reverse complement strand
ACATATGTTACATTTGGCTGATAGATCTAATGTGTTTTTAATCTAAAATTTAATCCTTTTTTATGTAAGAATGTGTGTTTGGTTTGGTTTAATTAATACTTTTATTATTCAGTAACAAAACTTTTATAAATCACACATAATTGCTCACTTTCATGGATTACAGAATGCAGTAATTATCAAATCAGGGTAACTGACATATGTCACCCCATACATCATTTCTTTGTGTTGGAAATACTCGTAATCTTCCCTGAGGTAATTTGAGATATACCATAAATTACTAACTGTAGTCACTCTACCATGGTGTATAGAACATTCCTTTTGTTTTCGTGTCATTTATGGGAGAAATAGATCATTTGTTCTGGAGAATATTCTTGAGTTGCAGATTCTGTCTTTATAATTACTAAACTTCTGTATCTTCCTTATTTTTGTTAAACTTGAGTAGATTGAAGTTTAAATTTCTTTGCCAAGAGATCTTCATAGATAGTGAATTGTTGCATTTCACACATCTGAGTCATATAATGTCTGCTTTTCCCTCTTTCAGTTGTTAGGATTCTTTGGGCTCAGGTGCTGTAAGTCTGATTACCTGTTATAAACCTTTGACCTAATCTGAATGCTAATTTATTTAATCCTTTGCTTGATTCTAAACCTTTTAAATACTTCCCTTTGAGTTTACTAGGTATACACAAGAAGCTGGTTGCTTTGGAGTCTGTCTCCAAGGTGGTGGTGTGCTGGAGATAGGTGAATAAACTAGATGCAGCTGAAGTGTAACTCCTAACTTGCACTGATTTCTACATGACACCTCTCCCCCTTGCACAGAAGACCTCTCTTTTTAGTTTCAAATTCGAATGTAGGGAACATTGTCTTTTGAAGAAACAACATATAATCTCTTTAAATTGGCTGTGTTTACTGAAATATATGCAAAAGAATCCATTTCAAATACATTTATGCTTTTAGGTAGGGAAGATTTTGTTCTTATACTGAAACATGATTTTGAATTTTTACCAACTTTTTGGAGGTTCAGTGCTAGGGATGGAAGCACTGAGCTACATCCTCAGCCCCAAACTTACTTTGGCTTTTGAAGCTTACTCATTTCATCAAGTTGTTTATCTATGCAGCTGTGAATTTTTATTTTAGAGGAAAAGCCTTGTAGCTGCTTTCTGGGCTAGTTACTGGTAGCTTGAAGTATAGGGAGGATTTTATAAAGGCTGACTGCTTTCAATAAAATTTGTTTTCTGATCAATCTGTTCTCTGAATATGTGGAGTATATATAATTCTCAACTTTCTCTTTTCATTTCTTATACTTTCTTTGCAGAATTTAGCATGTGTAGTATAGAGAGTATTTCTGTAATAAACACTTCAGTTCATCCTCACAAAAATCTTGTGACGAGGAAGGTCAGAAGATGAAGAAATATTTTAAGTAGTGTAACTGATTTGCCCAATGTCAGATGCCCTGGTAAGGGGTAGGGCTGAAATTTCTGACTGGCCAGGCCTTGCTCTGCCCATTATGTCACACACTGCTGTCTTCTTAACCTTTGTTATAACAGATTTGGCTCTCTCCCCATTGATTTAGACTTTTTTTTCTCTGAACATTCAGTTATTTTTCTTTTTTTCATTTTAGTATTTGGTACAGGGTCTCACTACGCAGCTCGGACTCCCACCATGCGTGTACTTGATTGCTGGCTCAGCCGCCCGGGGGTGAAGCCAGTGGGGCATACAGGACTAGGGATTGAACCAAAGCAGGCTCTTAATATGTTGATGAACATTAAGTTTTTAAAATGTTATTTAATTTACCATTTTGAAAAAAAAACTTGAACTCAAAAGTGGAACAAATAAAGTTTCCTGTTGCCCCCATGGCAACCTTACAATTACTAAAACCAGGACACTGTGCAAGTCATTTGGTTGACTACTCTTAGTTGCCCTTGGATTGGTGCTTATAGTTGGCCATCTCTGTCGATTTTCATAAATTGGCCCACAAGTATTTTGCTTTATTTGAAAGGACCAATGAGAAAAATGCCTTTTGTGTGACTTAACACCTTTGCAAATGCTTAAATCTTTATGTTGATAGTTGAAGATGATGCCATTATTCAAGTGAAGGTGTTTTTAAAACATCTCCAAAATTTTCTGCATATGCTAATAAAATGAAATCGATATAAATACAACAGACTTGGTATTTATATTAATTTTTTTCTTTTTTCTTTTTAACTTTATTTATGTTATGGCCAGCTTAGTCTGCCCTGGAGGTGGAGCTGGCACAGCATGTGGAGCCAGGGATTGAAGCATGGTCTCTGCGGTTGTCTAAGCAGGCGCTTTAGACCGCTGCGCTACCTTGCCAGCCCCTGTATTAATTTTTTTTAATAGCTGGACATGGTGACACTTGTAATCTTGTATTTTGGAAGACTGAGGCAGGAAGATCTCAGCTTCAAGCCTAACCTGGGCAACAGAATGACTTAGTGAGACACTGTCTCAAAAAGGCTGGGGAGGTAGCTCAGCACTAAGATCCAGGGTCTACTATACATATATACCAAAAAGAAAAAACCTTTTCCTGATAATTTTCTTTTGCTTCTAGTTTAGCTTAAGTAAGGTAATGAGGCTTTAATAATATAAATGGCAAGAATAGAATTGTTTTATTAAAGAACTGCTCTTTCTGTATTACAAGTTAATTGATGTTTGCTCTTAAAAGCACTGTAATTAGAAAATACTGTGTTTGAACTTCTCAGTATCGCCACTTAGCTGAGAAAATACTTCTAGAAACAGTGTTCCCTATTAATAAAATGTTGCACATATTTGCTTGGTGTAAAACAGCTGATTTGTCAGACTTCTTGTAAAGACTGGATATCCTCTGACAGTCTTTAATAGATGAAGCTACTATTTGTCATAAGTGTTTTTTCCCTGGACCTCATGGCCGAGGAACCCAATCTACAGCAGAATTATTTTGGATGTATTTCAGTTGCTTGTACATGTAATAGATGATGCATATAATTAAATCCCTGCAGCTTGTTCTTTTCTTGAGCCAAGTTTTTATCTTCTGTCTTGAAGTTTCTAAATCCATTAAATGTATTTCTTTCTAGGTCTAAGGCAATATCTAAGAATTTTTTTAAGATTCTTTTTCTTTACTTTTTAAAATTGGTCTTGAAAAAACTGCATCTGCTTTGTCTTTCTGTTTAGGAAATGTTTATAGTTAGACTCATTTAAAAAATTTAGTCTGTATTAAGGTGAAGGGAATTTTAAGCTGTGAAATTATGATTAGCACTTAAAAATTTAGGATTTCTTAAAGATGTTATTGCTTTATGAAGCAAGTGAGGAAAAAATCTTGATTTTCACATTTTATAATCCAACATTTTTGTTTTTCTTTTTCTGTGTTGTTCAGGCTGACCTTGAATTCACTGTGTAGCTCAGGCTGGCCTGAAACTCATGGTGGTCCTCTAGTGTTAGCCTCCCATGTGCTAGAAGTATAGACTTGCACCACCTTACCAAGCTTTAGAATTTAATACTTAAAAATATATGTTAGGCTGGGTAGATAATTTGGCAATCTAAGCACCTGTCTGGCAAGCGCAGGAACCCAGATTCGATCCCTGATACTACATGCAGTGCCAGCCCTGGAACCCCAAAGTGTGCTGAGCTGGCCATGGAAACCAGGCATGGTGGCATACCCCTGTAATCTCAGCGCTAGGGAGACTGAGACAGGATCACTAGAAGTCTGAGCTGCGTAGTGAGACCCTATATCGAATAAACAAATAAATTATATATATAATGTATATATATTATATATATTTAAAAAGCAGGCATTTTGTTGCTTATTGAGTAAATTTGACAATACAGGAAGTAGTAAAAATACTTTCTATTATTTCTTGCATGGGAGCACTTTTCCTGTAAAAATTTGAAAGCTTGCGTGCATAATATTTTTAGTCATTTTTCACTTTCCCCAAGATTATACTTTAGTATTATTTTGAACACAGAGCTTGTCTTGGCCTTTGTCATTTTTATCAGTTTTATTTCCTATCTTCCAAATGAGAGCCTTGACCAGCGAATGTGAAGCACAGCCATAGGGACATGGCTGCAGGGTTGTTTGCTGAGATCCTTTTTTGTGTGGAAAGAACGGTTATTACCAGGGAAGGTTTTCCTTTTGTTTTACTTGCTATCCAGATGCTGCTCAGACTCTCGCTCTCGCACAGGATCACAGTATGGATATTCCAAGTCAAGACCAACCGAAGGTAAAATCACCACACGGTGACTTCTTTTGTTGTACAGAGTGGCCCCTTCTCTGTACCTATGGATCTTGAACTCCCAAGGCCTTTCTCTTGGTGCGATAAGAATTTTATAAGAAAAGTTCTTGGAAGTTCACAGACCAGGGACAGAGTGCACTTCTCTGTTCTGCCCATAACAGAGTTCCAGTCTCTGAATCTTTTTTGGGATGTAGCACTTCTGTTCTTCAGTTCTTCCAGTTGCATTTTCTTTGAATTTATGTGTGCCTCTGTGCAAGTGTGTGCGTATGTGTAAGAGAGAAAGATCAGTCTTATGTCTCTGCAGGTATTAGCAAACTGCTTTGTGTATTATATTAGATTTTAGTAGGCTTGTTGCAATTAAGCTGGTGTCAGGCAGCTTCCTAAACTTTCCTCAAACCTGGGGAAATTTCATGATCATCTTGGTAAATGTTGGAGGTTTCACATGTTTTTTGCATTATGCCTAGTTTTGTAGGCTGTATAGGCTTTCTACAAATAGCCTGTTTTTAAGATTTTGACCTTTGTGCAGAGAGTTTTTCCTGCCCTATAGGTGTGGGTTTCTCCTAGCTCTGCTAATGGTAGATTGAGAGGTGTTGTGTTGCTTTATTTGATGACTGTTACAAACTCTATAGCGTTCTCTTTCTTGTGCTTAACCCATTGTGTTGCACATTAACTGGTGAGCCAGAGTAGAACTGCTACATCCCTTGGTCTCAGTCATTTCTGTCAGACTGATGGCCACCTTTTCCTTCTTTCAGCAAAATGCACAGGAAAGTTCCAATCCCAGGAAAAGAACTGAAGAAGGTGATGTTTGCACACTTCCTACCTCACAATATAAACATAAAAATTCTAGAGGAGGTAAGTTTTGGATTAAGGGCATGTAGACTTTTCTCTGTCCTTTTTTTTATTTCCCCTGCCTCCCTTTTTTCTTTGGATTATTATTTCTAGAAATGGCATTTATCCATGTTAAGTATTAGCTGTAATGAAGACCATTTTAGAAACTTACATAGAAAACAAAAAAAAAATGCTGTCTCTTTGCATCTGCACACCTCTTGCATGTATCACACTTTTTGTTCTTTTCTGAAAACTTTTTTTTTTTTTGTCTTTTTTGAGATAGGATCTCGCTGTGCAGTTCAGGCTGGCCTTGAGCTCACTTTTGTAGCCCAGGCTGGTCTCAAACTTGCACCGATCCTCCTGCCTCAGCCTCCCAAGTGCTGGGATTACAGGCTTGCGCCACCACGCCCGACACTGAAAACCTTTTCAACCTAATCACCATTGTTAATTTGAAGGTGGTAGGGTTCTCCTAGTCCATGATACTAGGGCAGTTGCATAATCCTTCTGTTAACTAGTATGCTTAATTTAAAATATTACACATTCATCATTTTATCACTTGGTGACTCTTCTGTACACATGGATTCAGCTGCCTTAGTTATTTTAATCTTAGTACACTGCTACGTATTTGACATGGTTAGAATGTTTATCTTGGTTTGTATTTACCAGTTGAGATAAAGGTTAATTTTTACAGATTTTGAGATTTGCAAAAAATGGCAAAATATACTTAGTATCATGGAGGCAAGAATAAGGTAGAGTAAGCCTAATGCTTCTTTGGCCTTAGCTGATAGTAGATTTTAACCATCCTAGTAAGTATGGTATATTGAAACTAAATGAGTTAGTTCATACTTTCAAAGTTCTCCAGTTCCTACTTTATAAATTATCTTCTAAAAGAATGCTTTTTTAAAATGTATAAGGTGATAAACTTCCCAATGGTATTCTGTGGTGTGATGGTTTCTAGTCTAGCTACCTGTCTGCTGCTTGGATCAAAGGCAGGTTAGACCTCTGACTATCTCCCAGAAAGTTATGCTACTAAAGGTTTTTTTTTTAACTGTTTAAAATACATTGAATCAGTTTGTCATGCTGGATTGTTTCTTCAAAATACATTTGAACAAAAGTTGAATTTTGGGCTTTCTACTCATTTTGAAAGTATTACAGTCTGTATGAAATTAAATATGTAATGTTTATTTGAATGCAGGTCTTAGCTTTTTTCCTATCAAAATGGGTAATGTATATGAGTAGACTATATAATATAAGACCAGTCATTTCAAATAACTATGTAGTGTTTAATGGTAATTTGAGAATTAGTTGTTTAGATTTTTCAGGAAGGTCTGTAAGCAAAACAAAATTGGTATTTGTGGAAAAAAACGACCTACTTACATTCCATTCACAATAAGTTACAGAGCATAACTTTAGTGTGTGTCTGGCTTTTGATCATGTCAGTTTTTTTTTTTTTTTTTTTTTTTTACAGAACTGGGGATTCAAGTCAGGCCCTTGCCCTTGCTAGGCAAGCACTTATTCTGCTGAGCTATCTCCTCAGCCCCTGATCATTTCAGTTTTAAATGAATGAAACAATAGTTGAAGTTTCCCTGGGCACAAATACATTTATAATAAGCAGAAAACATAATTTGTCAGTAGATGGGGTAACCTTAGTTTGGAGGAGGGACTGTAACCTAAGATTATAGAAATTGGGCCAGTCAGATATCTCAGAGGATTAAAATGCTTGCTTAGGCAGACAAAGGGGCCAGGGACTCAATCCCCAGCTTGCCAGGCTGGCCCCTCCCCCCAGGACAAGCTGAGCCAGTGACTAAGACTGGGCATGGTGGCACATGCCTGTAATCCCAGTGCTTGGGAGGCTGAAAACAGGAAGGATCACTACAAGTCTGATCTGTCCTGTAGGCCCTGTATTAAATACATTTAAAAAAAGAAAATATTGCAGAAATCTTTTCAACTGTATGTACCTCAGCATATTTAAATTCCTGTGAATTTAAATTGACAGGCCTAGAACACTGAGACAAGGTAGAAAGGAAAGAGAAAGTAGGAAAAGCATAAAATGCGACAAAACAGACTGCAAGATGAGAAGTTAAAAAAAGATTTTGAGTGATAGCTGCAGACTTGTGCGAGTAACTACCTAGAATGTGGTTTACATGTATACTACAAGATCTTTTGCTTTAAGTACATTTGCAGGAGGCTCAATATTTGTGATAGTTCTAGAAACTTTACTTTTTGTCTTTTTGAGACCGGGTCTCGCTGTGCAGTTCAGGCTGACCTTGAATTCACTTTTGTAGCCCAGGCTGGCCTCAAACTCACACCAGTCCTCTGCCTTAGCCTCCTAAGTGCTGTAGAAACTTTACTTTTAAAAACCCCATTGATCCAGGAAGGGTGTGTATGTGTGTGTGTGTGTGTGTGTGTGTGTGTGTATGTGTGTGTGTGTGGTGTATTTGGACAGCTTAGAGTTTACTATTTATAATGATTATTACCTACTAAGAACTAAGTTATTGAGAAATGTCCCACATGGTGTATCAGTTAGGATGCCTTGATAACCTTGTGATTGTCTACTAGGCTGTACACCTTGCTTTGATCTCAAGAATGCAGGCTCCTATGCTGTATCTATTTATAGTCCAGTGGATCAAGCCATTATCTAGTATCATACAGTCATACAGTGGTAGGAATAGTTGTTGGGCTGGGAATGTTGCTCGGTGGTAGAGCACATGCTTAACATGTACAAGGCCTTGAGTTCAATCCCCAGTTATTTGACCACGTACAAATCTTTTTGGAACAATGCCATTCATTGCTCAGATAGTATTAGAGTTTAGTTTCTTTGATAAATGTATATCTACTTCCGGTGTTATTACTTACTAAGGAAGTCTAAATAAGAAGAAATTTGGGTTCTGTCACTAAGACACTTGATTTCTGGTTCATTTTTATTGAGAGTAGGAATTTTTATTTTTAGCTATTTTATAAAGAGTTTGTAAATATTAGTTGTTCTTGAAGGAGGTCTTTGGCTCTCAAATGTTGTATATATAGTTATTCTTTTCATTTAACTTCTATAGATGAAGACTTGATAGAAAATTTAACCCAAGGTGAGACTTCTAGGCTGGACCTTGGGTTTGAGGAGTGGGATGTAGCTGGCCTGCCTTGGTGGTTTCTAGGAAACTTGAGAAACAACTATACACCTAGAAGTAATGGCTCAACTGATTTACAGACACATCAGGTAAATGTCACATTTGAAGGGGGACTTTTTTGGTTACTCTTGATACATGTTGTATTCTTTTAAGAATTCATTTTCCCTGCTTTGTCTTTAAAAACTATCTGTATATATTGGAGGCCCAGATCTAGATCTCTGTGTCCTGATTGCTCCTCCATATGTCAGTTTCATAGCACTTCTCTTTTAGGGGATTTGACATTTAATATGAAGTCTTTGCCAAACACTACTTGTCTGTGTGGGGGGGTCTGATACTAGGGATAGAACTTAGGACCTTGCATTTGCCAGGCAGGTGCTTATTCTACTGAGCTATTTTCCCAGCCCTAGTCTTTCCTGTTTTTGTAAATCTACTGTCTGCATAATTATTCCAGCCAAATACAAAGAAGCACTGATTTCTTTCTTAGCCATAGACCACTTTCAGATTATCAAATTTTTATCCAAAATTGATTACTTTTGCTACTTCTACTGTCATAACCTAACTCAAGCCATCATTCTTTTTCATACAGGGATTGCAGCAGCCTTACCCAGTGTTTCTGTTTTTAATTTTTGTTTATCTAAGAATCTTTTCAAAGAGTGAAAATTATTTTCTGTCTTTTATCTTTTTGAGACAGGGTCTTACTATGTGATTCGTGCTGGCTTGGAACTTAAGGAGGTCCTCCTATCTTAGCCTCTCAAGTTTGGGGGTTACAAGCATGTGCTACCATGCCTGGCAAATCTTTTTAAATGGGTAATTTATGTCAGTGCCGTATTTCTTATTCTTCAGTGGATTCAGAAAGCAAGTACAATAAAATCTACCATAGCCATTGTGGAACTGGGCCCAGCCTGCTGCCTTGCCTCCTGTCATTACTCATTGCTTGCCTTCTAGACACACCAGGCATATTTCTGACTCTGTAGCCCTAAATTCTTCATGCCCTCAGGCAACTTAAGTTTGTTCTTTTCTCTTTCTGAAACATTCTTCCCCCTAATCCTTTCATTTTTCTTCTGTGATTTAGGGTTTGTTTCAAATGTGCTGTCCTTGGAGAAGCTGTCCTGGTAGCTGGTGCTGCCATACTACTTAATCCAATGGGGTCCACTCCATTGGTGTTTGTATCTGTGCAGTTTTAAGTGGTAGCCTCGGCAAAACCCATCTCTAAGTAAAAACAGTTCCTTTCCAGCCACTCTGTTCTTTATCTTAATCTTTATTCTCTGCTGCACTTCATTTGCAAAAATATTATCAATTCTTTGTATATGCATTTGTTGTCCGTTTAATCTGACTGAAAGGTAAGGTCAGGACTTTTGCATTATTTACCACTCTATTCCCTTACCTAGTGCCTAGTACCTAGAACAGTTTCTGGCACATAATGAGTATTTAATAAGTATTTGTTGAATAAATGAATGGCGATATAGCAATAGCCAAAATGGTAAATTGTTTTATGAATGCCGTAGGAATGTATGTCATAAAGTGTTCTTAGATAAATGCACAAAATAAGTTTTTATATATTTTAAATTGTTTAAAACTTCAGGTATCGAGACTAAAGATTTAGATTACTATTACTATTTCTTCAGCAAACAGAAAAAAAGAAAGAAAGAAAGAAAGATAGATAGATAGATAGATAGATAGATAGATAGATAGATAGATTGATTCTAGTAATTAGGTGCCAAGTAGAGATCTGTTGAGGGAAGATGAAATGTTATTTGGAGATTTAATGTGAAGACGATAGTTTTGGATTCGTTTGTGTTGGTTCAGCATCTCTGATAAGTCACTAACTATAGAGGCTCATGTTTGTTTTTCTCTATTAGGATATAGGTACTGCCATTGTTTCAGATACTACAGATGATTTGTGGTTTTTAAATGAGTCAGTATCAGAGCAGTTAGGTGTTGGAATAAAAGTTGAAGCTGCTGATACTGAACAAGCAAGTGAAGAAGTAGGGAAAGTGAGTGACAAAAAGGTACGTTTTAGAAAATTTCATGTTCATTGTGTTTATGTGTTCATAGCATAATCTCTTCTGGTCTCTGTACAAGAAGTTACATAATCTCCCCTTTTAGTTTTTACTCCTACATTATATCCAGTTTTAAGTTTTACATTAAGTTAATCAGGGCTGCCTTAGAACTAAGATAGAGTTTCACAGTGAAGCTCCTCCTCCCTCAGAAGCTATAGGACCCTCTTTTCCTCACTGTTTACCCAGTCTTCTATTGTGAAGTTTTTTTTCTGCCTTCAATATCTTGCTTTGCTAAAAAAGCAAGGTTCTGAATTGTCTCAAAATTTTCTATAACTAAATGGAAAGATAGGTGGTTTCTTTCTACCTATTCTAGAGTTGGGAAAAAAGAAAGAAATGAAAATATTTGGTACAACATGGTGTGAACACACCAAAACAAGTCATAATAGGCTGTACATTCACATCTCAAAAGAGATTGGGCATAAACGTCTGTAGAATACTGGTGGAGGGGGAGCATTCCAAAGTTGGGTTGTCTTATTCATCCATCCATTTATGGGATTTACGTAGGAATTTGGGTTGTTTGGTGTATAGCTTGGGTGGTTCTCTTGGAAGGAAGGAATGCATGGCAGAATAAAGACAATTGATATTTAAAAACTTATATAAAGGGGCCAGGGAGATAGCTCCATGGCACAAGTGCCTGCCTGGCAAGTGCAAGATTGTGTTTGAACCCCGATCCCACAAAAAAAATACACTTACATAAAGAGGTAGGGATTAAAATACTTTTTAAAAAAAAAAAAATAATAATAATAATAATAACAATAATAATAAAACTTGTGAGAAAGTTGTTAAACGGGTTTATTTTTATTTCATTTATTGGCCTGCAAAATAAGAGTTTAGGTTTCAGAATTTTAAATTCTAAATATTTCTTGACTTTTTTGTTTCGTAGACTGTGGAGAGGTGTTTAGAAAACAATCAGAGTAATAACTAGTGTTACTCTTGAATCTGAAAAATTTTTAAATGCTTTTTCATTTCTCATGGTGTACTAGATTCCCAAGATGAAAAATTTCTCAGTAGTAACTTGTAGCATTTCTATGCTGATATTTATTTTCTTTAAAGTTATAAATTTGGGTACTTTTTCCTTTTTGAAGGTTGAGGATACCTAGTAACCCTCCTGGATGCTTTTCAGTCACTTGTGCCACTGAAATGTCAGCTAAATGTCCACAGAATCACATTTTTGGTCTTACATTTAAGCTATCCCGTTTTAAATGTTAGTTATGGAGGCAGAATGTGCATTTTACACTGGAGCTGTTTTGTCTTTCTTTTTGCTTTCAGATACTAATGGCCTCAACTAAAACAGATAAACTTTAGTAATGAGATATCTTTGCCTTTACAGATGATTGAAACGGGGAAAAATGATGACCTTGAGGACTCCAAGTCCTTAAGTGATGATACAGATGTCGAAGTTACCTCTGAGGTATGAACATCCAGTCAGGGCTGTTTTGTACTGGTCATATCTTTAGGTGATGTAATCCTAGTAGTTCAGTTTTGTTGAGAAACATTTTTTTTGTTTTTTTCCTGTTTCTATTTTTCTTAGCTGCTAAGAGGTACTGGATTCTTTACATTTGTTGGAATTTGAAAAGAAAAAAGGATAATTTGGTCTAATTCTCTCCATGTCTCTTATAGAAAGATGACCTCAGTGGCTCCATGACTCTGTCATCAAAACTCTAGTGATACACTGAGGATAAATAGCATTATTTAGGGTACTGCTTAATTTTTTTTCCCACTAAACACCTCTCTGTAATCTCAAGGATAGACTTGCAGGCTATCTAAGATTCTTTGATGAGTGCAATACAAAAACAATTTTGTTGGGGCCGGGGAGATAGTTCCATGGCACAAGTACCTACCTGGCAAGTGCAAGGTCCCGCAAAAAAAGCTTGTCAATATTTTTTTACAAAGAAGTGAAGAAAGACAGCTTAATTCACAGATTACTGTGAAGGAAGATTTGGCATTAAACTCTTAGGTTATAGGAATGATTTATTACAGATTGACAACGTAAGTTCAAGCCCAAGTGTATACTTTGCTTTTCCCTTTTTATATTATTTTCCCATTTCTCTTTTAGCACTAGTTTCTATACCTGACTCTTGAGAGCAGGATAGTTGGCCATGGATAATAAGGAGACTATATTTTGTTGCTTCAGAATAGAAACACTTTAAGCTTGTCCTAGTGTTGGTCCTCTCTGTTCCCTTTGTACTGCTATTGACCATCTTAATTCATTGCAAATTATCTGCCTGTGCATAGCTAAGTAATACAGTGTATTGGTCCAGTAAGTGTTCTTGACCATAAAACAAATAGCAGAAATAAATGTTTCCCTTTTAATCAGATGTATGTGGCTACTTGGGCCCAGAAAACCTATTAAACAAATAGCCTGTATTTCACTGAATCAAAGGTGCTGTTGAATTTAATAAGCCCTATTATTTTATGTACTACTAAGAAAAAATGATGCCAATTAAATAGCACCATGCCATCAATTATAAGTTCCAACTCTTCATGAAGTTCTTTTGAGTACATAGCATTTCCTATGAGATCAGAGGATCATAAATTGGTGTTTTGTGACTCTTGGGAAGATCCTAGTTTAGCAAATGATTTTGTGTTCCTGCCTCTCAGTCTAGAGTGACAGTTGAGTTACGATTTCTAAACTTGAAGTGCTTGGTCTTTGTCCTGAAAGAAATGAAGTCTGTGATGTCAAATCATTGATCCTGTCAAAGGCAGGCAATTACCTACACATTAAATACACATGACTTGTTCTAGGTAGCTCCCTTTGAATTAAGTAAGGCATTTAAAATTTATTGAAATCCAGTGTCTTTTAATTTAAATCTTTGAAAAGTAGGGGTACAGGACAAGGACTTTTTTTTTTTTTTTTTTTTGTGGTGTGAGGAACCAGGGATTGAACTCAGGACCTTGCACTTGCCAGGCTTCTGCCTGTGAGCTATCTCCTCAGCCCAGGACTTTCGTTTTGCAGAATGTGTATTTAGGCATACAGTTTACCTGTGATCCTCAGAACAGTAATAGAACATTTGTAAAATCAAGTAGTTTTCCAATCTTAGTTTTAGTTTCCTCTTTGCCAGTTTTATTATTTGTTAATTAGTAGGAAAAAAGAATGTTATCTTCATTTGTTATTCTCATGCTGTATAAAGGCATAAATTATGTATAGAGAAGTGCCTTAAAGAGGTTAACAAAGGAAACAAACAGTAGGGATTTCACCTAAACTGGATGGCAAGCCAGAATAATTCAGCTTTTTTTTTTTTTTTGTCTTTTTGAGGCAAGATCTCACTGTGCAGTTTAGGCTGGCTTTGAGCTCACTTTTGTTTCCCAGGCTGGTCTTGAACTCACATCGATCCTGCTGTCTCAACCTCCCAAGTGCTGGGATTATAGGCATGTGCCACCAACCAACCCGGCCCAAAATAATTTAGCTTTTTCTCCTTATCTGTGCTAGAGGTTAAACACTTTGTGCTGAGAGATATTTTTAGCCTTCTTTTAACATTTTTATTTTGAGGCAGGGTCTTGTCAAGTTGCTCAGGTTGGACTTGAACTTGTAATCTTGCCTCAGGCTGGCAAGATAGTTAAGTGATCCAAAGCGCCTAGGCAACCGAAGGGACCTCAGTTCGATCCCCAGCACCACATGCTGCACCAGCCCCGACTCCCAGGGCAGGCTGAGCTGGCCATGGCGGTGGGGGATGGGGGGCAGGGAATAAATAAAAATAAATTTTAAAAAATCATCTTGCCTCAGCCTCCCAGAGGGCTGAGATTAAGCAGTGTGCCACCACATCTGGCTAGTTTTAACTTTGTTTCTTTCCAATCACTTAAAAAATACAAAATACAAAACACAAAATATACTTAAAAAGTAGCTGTATCAAAATGTGGCTTGAAAAAGGCAGTTGTGTACACCTGCTACAGACTTGCTTCAAATCCTAGACTGGACCACTGGTATGGAATGTCTGCCCTTTTGCTGTTACCATAACTTGGTCCTTCATGTTGGTGTTGTGGTCACTGCTGAGTGTTAATTAGCTGCATTTGTCTTCCTAGGATGAATGGCAATGTACAGAGTGTAAGAAATTTAATTCTCCAAGCAAGAGGTACTGTTTTCGTTGCTGGGCCTTGAGAAAGGATTGGTATTCTGATTGTTCTAAGTTAACACATTCTCTCTCCACATCTGATATCACTGCCATACCTGAAAAGACGGAAAATGAAGGAATTGATGTCCCTGATTGCCGAAGAACCATTTCAGCTCCTGTTGTTAGACCTAAAGATGTACCTGTCAAGGAAGACAATTCCAAACTGTTTAATCCCTGCAACTCAGTGGAATTTTTGGATTTGGCTCACAGCTCTGAAAGCCAAGAGACCATCTCAAGCATGGGAGAACAATCAGATAGCATTTTTGAGCAGAAAGTAGATACAGAAAATATGGAGGATTGCCAGAATATCTTGAAGCCTTGTAGTTTATGTGAAAGAAGACCACGAGATGGAAACATTATTCATGGGAGGACAAGCCATCTTACCACTTGTTTTCACTGTGCTAGAAGACTAAAGAAGGCTGGGGCCTCATGTCCTATTTGCCAGAAAGAGATTCAGTTGGTTATTAAAGTTTTTATAGCATAGCTGAATCAATTGGGAAATACTAGAGGACCAGGTTATATCTTAAAACATCAGTATTGAGCCTGTCTGCTACGTATGACCCATTCCCTGCGTTTATTCATGTAAACATCTGTGTTCTGGGTCACTTTTGGTTGTGAACTTAGGGAATTTGAGAGTGAGTAGTTTAGGTCATCAGTTTGGAGATTTTATTAACAAAAAGTTAAAGATAAAAGTACATAAGCTACTTCATTCTCCAAAGATGAAGGTCTGAGAGGGAACCATGGATATGAACTTAAAAGTATATTTATTCATTAATTTAGCAGATTATCTGAAGACTAATGCCCTCTTTAGTGGTTTCTTTTTTTTTTTTTTTTGGTACTGAGAATTGAACCCAGGGTTTGCCAGGCAGGCACTATACCCCTGAGCTGTGTTCCTGGCCCTAATTCTGTTTCTTACTGTCCTGTTAATGTAATGCTCTGGCATCAAAATCCAAGATATTAGAAAAATATTAGGGGTGCCATTGAAAGGAAATTACCTGACTCATCAGATTTAAAGGTGCTGTGAATCACTTCGTGTTGTAGAAAGGCTGCTTAGTTCTGCTAAGCCAAAAGTGAAAGTTTGGGAGTTTGTTGGTTTTGTTTGCATTTTGGGTGCTAGGGATAAACTCATGGGTTTGAACATATGCTGTACCACTAAGCTGTGTTCTTTATTGTTACCATGAGAGCCAGGATCTCACTGTGTTAGCTGGGCTGTCTCAAACTGCAGTCCTTTTCCCGTAGTTGTCTGTGCAGCTGGGACTACGGATTTGTGTCACTGTGTCCAGTTCAAGAAAATAGCTGAACACAATCAATTTCTTCTCATATATTAGAGGTGATGAAACGATTTTGTAGCATACCTTTGAAATAATTTTAGAAACCATGGCTTTTATTTATTTTTTTTGGTAAGCTTCTTATGTATTTCACTTCTGGAAACGTCATGGTAAGTTAATCAAATGCTTATGTATCTACACACGTCAGACCATTCTCTTTGCTTTTTTTTGTTGTTGTTTTTTAATTTTTGAGACAGGGTCTTGCTGTGTAGTTCCGGTTGGCTTTGAACTCAATATGTAGCACAGACTGGCCTCCTGCTTGCTGCAGTCCTCCTGCCAGCCTTGTAAGTGCTAGGATTATAGCCTCGCACCCCATGCCCAGCTATACCAGATAATTCTTCACTCGTTTTGCTTCTGCTGTCCGTTCGAGCAGTAATGCCCCCTGCTTTTGGTGGGTAAGCACTGACACTTGACCCTGCCTCCCCAGATCCTGTTAAATCCATCACATTTAAGTTTCCCAATTGAGTAATTGCAACCCTGAGAAAGCGTATATAACCTTTTTTACATTGGGGGAAAAAATCTAGGTATAGTTAACATAGAATGAAGTGTTTCTTAAGGGTGAGTTGGAGAAGTCTGAATAACTGTTCTAAGTTATAGAATGTTTCTGTCTCCCCAAAATGTCCCCTGTGCTCCTTTTCAAGCAGTCCTTCATTTCATGCCTCTCGTCCTAGATTAATTTCATTTTGCACATCTTTTAAAAATTGGAGTACTTATAAAGGATATGTCATCAAAAATTATGCATATAATATGCCTTGATCAAACTGGGCGTAGCAGCCTCTGCCTATAGTTACAGCACTCCACGAGGCTGAGACAGTAGGGTAGTAGGGTCACAAGTTCAAGCCCAGCCTGGAGTAACTTAGTACCAGAACTTAAAAAAAAAAAAAAAGAAAAGGCCAAGATATAGCTCAGTGTGAAGGCCTGGATTGAATACCTAGTACTGCAGGAAAAGAAAGAAGTCTTGTACCTTCTAGGTTTAAGTGAAAGCCAGTCATATAAAACTGGCACAGTCTGTTCATTTCAAGATTAATCAGCCACATTAGACTAAACTTTGAGCCAGAAGTCTATGTCTCAGTGTATACATAAGCATGCGGTTCTTGGCGTACATAGCCTTCTCAGTTACCACTTCTAAAGAGCACAGTTTGTAACCAAACTCTTTTCTGGTTTGTTTATCCTGAACGTCTGTTGAGAAGCCTCCAGGTGTGTTTTGCTCTCAGCCTCTGGAGTTCACTCTCTGAGACAATGGCCTACAGCAAGATTCAAATGAATAATAGGGATTATAGCATTTGTGGCAAAGGAAGTAATTAAGAGAAATGAATCTTAATTCTCTTCAGTCATCTTAAGCCATATCAATTTTAGGAAAATACAGACATTGGATATCTTTAAGTTGATTTCTTTATTGCCATTTATGTCTGCTTAACCCATGAAAAAATTGTGCTGTATCCCAGGGATATAGATTATTGAAGACAAAACCTTTCTAAAAGAAAAGTCTTCTTAAAACGTCCTGATT